>CM076579.1:736894854-737077354 GCA_034641835.2 Pinus albicaulis
TTCATTATTGGTTGAGCCTTGGATTACTAGAAGTTTTTGGAATCGGGTGAGGTCGTCTCTAGAAAATTCCCAAATGTTGGGGGTGTGGATGGTTTTCTTTGGAAATCTCTCAAGGTGGGTGGAGACAGGAAAATTCCTCAAGGTATGTGACTAAATTCTGAGGTATCCAAGCTAGTATTGGTTTTGTGATCTCTTGACTGGTTTTGGCGAGATTGCGATAGTTTGAGGGTAGAGGTGGTTTAACCTCTATATTCCCTTACTTGTTTATGAATTTTTTTATCCCATGATATCCCACATTCATGCTTGGAATATGGCATGGGGGTGATTGGATAAAATAAATATTTGGTTCAACTCAATCTATGGTTGGGTAGTACGTGGAAGTCCCTAACTTGGTTGGATTTTTCATAACTCAATAAGAGCTAATTCTCTATTGTACTCTATGGTAATTTATAATTTTTATTATGTGGATTTTATGGTTGTTATATCATGGTTAA
This sequence comes from Pinus albicaulis, assembly GCA_034641835.2. Taxonomy (NCBI): domain Eukaryota; kingdom Viridiplantae; phylum Streptophyta; class Pinopsida; order Pinales; family Pinaceae; genus Pinus; species Pinus albicaulis. Next base: position 736,895,349 of record CM076579.1, read on the forward strand.
TATTTTGATTATATGTTGGTTTAAAGCATGGTTCTATAATATGTTCTAGTTATGGCTCTTGTTTATGCTTTGATAAGTTAATGAATGTTTGATGAATGCATAGCATAACAAGTGTGGTTGCAACTACTTAAGAAGGAATTAGACCTTATAGGTGATTCACAGTTGAAGAGCATATATTTACACTCATATATGCATTCATGGCCTATAGCCTACATGCTTACCATGTGTTTGACGAAATTCCTAGTATGTTCTGATTAGTGTAAGTAAATTTTCTGACTCATGTTTGTATGTTTAGCCTTGCCATTATGTAATTTGTCATTTTGAGAAGTTACAGACAATTTTGGGTAGTGGTCTAGAGGCTAACCTGGAAGAGTAGCTCAAATCTTGGGACCACATCCTCTAAAATGGATATTTTGGGCTATATTCGAACTTAGGTAGTGTTGTGCATGCAGTTTTAGGCTTATAACCGCACCCAATCCTTGTCATGCATGGATTTGTGGGATTAGGGAAAAGAAAAAGAGACCCAACTCAAGGTTTGGTAGCCTGGGCTAGTCCTTTGGCCCCTGAGTGTCCTATAGCCCTAAGGGTTGTTGTGAATTTCATTTGTTTTCCCCAATTCCATAATTGGATCTTGGAGGTCGGGTCAGGTCATAGTGGCACTATGCTTCACATTTACCTAGAGGGCTTGTAAAAGCGGGTAAATGTGGGGTGTTGTTGTTAGAATTTCATGGTACCAACTTAGTTTATAAACCATACTCAAAATTAGAGGTTAGTAAATAATCCCATTTTTCCTTTTAAAACACTAAAAAAAATGGCATAAACTGTGAGAGAAGCTAGACACCCCTTAGCATGTTTTTCACACCATGAGATGATCACAATAATAATGCAAGTTTGTAGTGAGAAGGACACACTTGGGATGATTTTTTTAGGTATCCTCTCCTTCCCTTGATTGAACCTTTACTAGAAAAAGTGAAGATTTAAGATAAAACATTGGGAGAATAAAACATATGGAAACTATTAGATGAAGTGGATTATCACTATGACACCACCTCACGACTCCCACACAATAGTATTTTTGAAATAATTGGAATATCCTCCCAAAAAAGGAGAATTAAATATATGAGGAAAAATTTATTAAGGGGAATTTTGGATGTATCAATTCCAAAGAAAATAAGGATCAAATCCTCTGATAGTCGTAAACAAGGATTTATGTTGTGTAAGACAACTTTGTGAAACCTCCAAATTATAAATGACATAAGGTGCTTGGTCTATATCCTTGACAATATTATAGTGCTGGGAAACCATAGCATTGGGTTTTTGTGTCAACTTATGGATAATAACCTTATGTGGTTTAAAATTTAGCTCCAAATGCTTATCTAACATGAGACCTCTGTTGGATGGACTGGAAATGATTAGGTCCTTAAATGAAGAATCATACAAAGGAGCCTCATAATTATTTTCTCTCCTATAAAATTTCATTTTCTCATTGCACATAAGGATATGTGATGAGCTTCCTTGGAAGTGTTTTCCTCCCATTCCCTAGGCAGAGGTTTGTTCTGCAATAAATTGATGAATCTCATCCATCCTTGGGAACTCATGAACAATATGGTCAACCTAAAATAATTTGCAAGGAAAATTAACTTCATGTAATCATTCATTTGTGCCCACATCCAAGTTGGGACATGTTTTTTATGTCTCTTGAGTTGGTTTAGAAGTGTTATTTTTATTTTTTTATTCTTTTTATTGTCAATATGCTAAGAATTCTTCAGTTGTGTGGATTTCATCATGTGAATCTTAGTATTTTTCTCAAGATAGTTTTCTTATTAAGAAGTGAGAATATTTGTAGGGACTTTTAATGTATCAATTAGTTTCCCCAGTTGAGTAGAAAATATACTCATAGAATTAGTATAGATAGAACCAATCACACCATCAAAATTTGGCATCGTCTTAATTCATTGTAAATCATTTGATGGTGTATGGGCATTGAGAATAATGTCATACAATGTACCTGCTGACTATGATTAAATGAAATCAATATGTTATAAACAAATATGGCCTACTCCTCTATAGCCAACAAATGATAGCAACATCCTTGGAAATATAAGGTAACAAGGATTGTGAGAACCAATATTTCTGCAATTGGCTAGGAATATTGGTCCTAATCAATTTATTATATCACCTCCACTCATGAATATGGTCAAAGATGTGGTTAGAGGTTTCTCACTTAAAAATACATAGGATACCAATGAATATATCTTTCCATGAAGGTAACTTGAAGTGGTTGAGGAATATTCCTGCCAAGGAAGCATAATCATGATAGGATACCTTTTCAAGTTCATTGTACCATTTGGAAGTATCATTCGTCTGGGTTCATTGGAGGAGTCTCAACCTAACATTTTCATCCACTTAAGAATTTTAAGAATACCAAATATGGTAGGTAGTGATATGAGTGGTTGGGTTCAATATTTGATTTACATTGAATTTTGGGATATTATAAGGACTTTTGAAAATCATTAGAAGGCACTAAGGGTCATGGAATATAGTTCATTAGTTAATCTATCTAGATACAAAAAATTAATTGATTATAGAAAAGGAATTTGATGTTGATTGAATGGGTATAGAGGTAAAGATGGACCCTAATACTGACCTTGAAAGCCCCGCATAGCATAATTTATAGAAGGAGGGTAATTACCAAAGGGATTACTAGATATAGGTTGTTGGACACATGGTTTGGTCATCATAATGAAAGTATGAATTCCCCAAGGGGGATTTCCCCTAGGGATAACGAAACACCAGAAATCATGGTTATTAATGGGGTTATACCCATCATTAGAAGGATGACCTCCTAGTTCAAAAACACTACCATAATTAGGAAGACTCATAGGGATAGTGGTACTAGAGGGGAAATTTACCCCAGATAAGATAGCCCCTTCAAAGGCATTGAAGCCTCCATAAAAGGGAATCCTCCTAACATATAAATACTCCATGGATTATACGTCCCTATGAAAAACGTATGGCACTTAGACTAACTAGGAACAAATGTAGAACCCCCCTCTGTAGAAATTAATGTGTATATTAAAAATTTCTCATGAAATTTAATAAATCACGAGATTTGAAGCTCCTCTACTAATCTGTGAAATTTAATTCACCATCTAGAAAAAAAATAATCGACATGCAAAAGGAAACATCACACATGCACAAATATTTATCAAGGGGAAAGAAACTGCTCAAAACCCCTTCCTATATATATTGCATTAATCAGAGAATAGAAAAGAAATACATATGCTTTCTCAAGCTTGAGCACACCCTACAAGTGTATATTCTATCTTTCTACCCAACTGACTGACTCTCGCCAACAATTAACCAATTTTCAATCCCCACAAGCTCCTAATTCCTTCCCTTGTTCCCTTGGGAAATTGGCCCCTATTATTAAGGAATTTCCCAATATTGAATTGCACAATTCCCTTAGCTCCTTCCTATGACTACATGCACCACTTGTACACATTGGAATATTCTACACTAATATTACATTGCCTTGAAATCTCCATCTCAACTTGGTAACTCAAATTATCTGCATGCATGAGATAATTTAGGTTGATTGATTAGTTATATGGATGATCATTAAGTGTGGTTGAAGTTCCACTTCCACAACTTGACCTTCCACTAGTTCCTCCAACAGTTAGAACTAATTTAACTGGCCATAAATCAAATTAACTAGATTAAATTGCTATAACTTAAATTAACTCAACCTAGGCTCCTAAAATTTAGGAACTCACTACACACAATTGAACTACATGCCCCTAACTGGAATTAATTGAGATAGACTCCTATTTTTTAGGAATCAAATCAAGTAAACTGAAATTCAACTCATGAAATTGAATTTATTATTCTTAACTGAGTGGCAAGAGCTATGACACATCATTTAAGTCCTCCAAGTTGTCTACTTATCTGGAATTTCGAATTTCCTCAATTTGATTAAGGAAAAAAGTCAACACTCTACTCGTGAAGAATCCTTGAAGAAGGTCGTCCCATGTTAGAGATCATGACTATAGGGATAAAATAACTAGGCAGGAACCACAAAAAACCCATAAGTGGATTATATATTTCCCCCATACCAAACACAAATATGATATGAGGGAGGGATATATATAGACTTGGGAAATTACTTAGGGTCACAAAATAAATTGATGGTATATGCCAAAATGAGGAAAGAATTATTTTTGTAATAATAGTGGACCTTATCTCACTGATCAATGGAAATGAATACATGAAATATGAAAATACAAATCTATATGGTGATGATGGTCCCATCTCTCCCATGGTGGATGCATCAGTCACACCAGTTATTTAATGATAGAACAAGGAAAAAATTTCAGTGAAATAGGAACTCACTTGTACAAGTATGGGTACGAGAGGATTAGTTAAGTGTGGTTTGACATGTGGTGGTGGAAGTTCATATACTACTTCAAGTATTACTTGGTATTTACCATATAAACCAAAGATAACCCTCTTAAATCTGGTATGTTCTAAGCTCTTAGATGTCATATATATCCTATGTATCTGTGGTGGTGTACCCTCCTAATATTTCTCAATCATCAAGATCGATGGATAATTTGGTAAACCATGGCGAATAGGTAATATTGAATTATTAATTGATTAATACACCAATATGGCTAACTAGACATGACCAAATAACACACACTATGAAATTTTGGAATTATGATTATACTAAGAGAAGGGGTGAATCAATATAATTCAAGATTCTACCAATTTTAAGAATTAAATACAATTCAAACCATTCAACACATCAATCGCATAAGAAAATTATAATAACAACAAATGTACATGGAGAACCTTATAGGGAGAAAACCATAAAACTTTCCTATATAAATTATAGGCACCAACCTACTATTACATCAATTTACTAGCACGAACCAGAAGGAGACACCCATCTCTTGATTTATAGGAATTAATCTGAAGGAACCACCAGTTGTTGTGAAACCAGCTCCAAAAATAGAAGAAAAGAGATATCAATGCCTTAGAAATAAGCCACTTCGAGGGGGAAACCTCCAATACATTACATGAATGAAAAATTCTTGATGATACAAATTACATAACCTACTTTCTATCAAATTAAAGATGATGTGATGGATGGTGGATGATATCCATGAAGTGCCATAAATGGGGTCATTTTTGTTGCAGTATGGAAGGAAGTGTTATACCACCATTCAACGAGAGGTAACCACTTGAACCATTGTGTTTTTTTATCAGATACAAAACAACGAAGATATCCTTCCAAACATTTAATTACTATCTCAGTTTTACCATCGGAGTGAGGATGATAAGATGAGCTATGAGCTAATTGAGTACCCAAACAAGAAAATAACTTTGTCCAAAAATTTCCAGTTAAAATGGGATCTTTGTCGCTCATAATAACCCTTGGGTTTCCATGTAGCTTTTGAATTGTGTCCATACATGTAGTAGCAACTATACTTGCTTTAAATGGATGAGATAATGCACAAAAGTGTGCAATATACTTGGTAAGTCTATCAAATACCACCATGATGACACTCTTTCCTTTGGACTTAGGTAAAAATGTGATAAAATCCATTCAAATGTTTTCCCAACGTTGACTTGGAATGGATAAAGATTGTATAAGACCTGGGGTCTTAATTGTCTCAACTTTACTCTGCCGGCAAACCAAACATTCCACCACAAAATTTTGAATATCAGATTTAAGGCCATCCCGAAAAAATTCTTTCTTCACCCTTTGGTAAGTTTTTAAAAATCATGAGTGTCCTCTTAAAGGAGAAGTGTGCAATTCCAAAAGAATCTTTTGTTTTAGTTGGTAATTCTTACAAATATATAAGTGATCTTTGTACCATAAGGAATATTTTTTCCAACTAAATGTATCAAATGTACTAGGATCTTGCTACAAATTTTGAATGAGTGTCCACACTTCTTCGTCCTTCTTCCATTCATCTCTTGCTTCGGTTATCCAATATGGTTGGATAATAGAAATGGCACAAAGCAATGATTCCACCTCTTCATTATTTCTTGAGAGTGCATATGCAACAACATTTAGCTTCCCTTTTTTGTAGATTATTTCAAAGTCATAACCCAAAAAATTTGTGACCCACTTTTTCTTCTCTTCTGAAGATAGTCTTTGTTCCAAAAAGTGTTTAAGACTATCATGATTAGTTTTTACCTTGAAGTGTCTTCCCATTAGGTAAGTTCGCCATTTCTTTAGTGCATGAAGTATTGCTAACATTTCCTTCTCCTAAATAAGTTTCTGTAAATACTTTCATTTTATTGGATGACTTTCAAAAGTAATGGGTCTTCATTATTTCATTAAAACAACACCAATTCTATTTCCTAAAGCATCACATTCCACAATAAAGGTTTTTGTGAAGTCTGGTGTAGCTAAGACTGGTGCTAGGCACATTGCCTCTTTAAGATGGTCAAAGGCCTTAGTTGCTTCAGGAGTCCATGAAAATGCATCTTTCTTCAATAATGTTGTTAGAGGTGCTACTATTCTCCCATAATTATTAACAAACTTGCGATAATACCCTGTTAACCCAAGAAATCCTACTAAGCCTTTTATGGTTGTAAGGACTTTCCATTCACCAATGGCTTTAATTTTGTTAGGGGCTACCTTAACACCCTCGTGAGATACAATATTACCCAGATATTCCACCTTTTGTACTCCAAAGAAAAATTTGGATGTTTTTTCATACAATTTTTTCTCCTACAATAGTTTGAGCACCCTGTCAACATGTTGAACACGATCCTTCCAAGGCCTGCTGTATATTAGTATATCATCAAAAAATACTAGCACAAATTTTCTAAGGAATTGTTTGAAAATGGAATTCATTAATCCTTGAAATGTAGAAGGTGTGTTGGTAAGACCAAAAGGCATGACCAAAAATTCATAATGACCCTCATGAGTTCAAAATGCTATTTTTGGAATATCTTCAGTCTTCATTCTAACCCAGTGATATACTAGTAGGGCATCCAACCCAGTAAAACAATTCTTTCCTTAACTAATTCTTCAATAATTCATCGATCACAGGAATCAGAAATTTATATTTAATGGTGAGCTTATTGATCTCCCTATAATCCGGACACATGCATCATGATCCATCCTTCTTGTGTACCAATGCAAAGACGGAGAAAGGGGTGACTGGGATTTGGATATGCCATATCTACCATTTCTACAATCATACGTTCAATTTAGCTCTTTTGGAAGTAAGGATATCTATAAGGCCTAATGTTTGGAGGAACACTTCCTGGAATCAAATGAATAGCATGATCATGATCACGAATAGGTGGGAGTCCTTTGGGAGTTTCAAACACCTTGGAATGATTTTCCAAGACTTGTTGGAGATCTGCAGGAATAGATGATTTTGATGTTGGAACTTCTATTGAGCATAATTGTGCAATTATGCCTCGTTGTTCTTTCTTTAGAATATTTGTCACGAAATTAGGGCTTATTATCCTTCCTGGCTTCCCTGCAATACCTCGTAATTCAACTTCCTTTCCTTCTGAAAAAAATTTCAAGAAAAGTTCTTGAAAGTAGAAGCTATTGTCCCCAAAGGCTAACCATTTCTGCTCCTAGTACAACATCAACACCTCAACAACAATGGAAAGCATTGGAATATTCAATACATATTCCCCCATGGTTAGCTTGATATTATGGCATTTTCCAGAGCAATTTATAGTTCCTCCATTTGAAACCATCACTTGACATTTTGGTGCTAGGTATAGGAAACAATTCAATTCCTTGGCTACCTTACAATGAATAAAATTATGGATACTACCTGAATCAATCAACACTATTACCTTTTTCTTCTTGATATGTCCTTTTACCTTGAGAGTTTGAGGAGTGATAATTCCTGCTAATGCATTACAAGATATGGTAAAACTCATTTATTCTTTCTCTAGGGTTGGTTCTTGGAGTATATCCTCTTCTTTTGAAGTTTCTTGTTCGTTTCTTTGCCTCTTCTAGCCTATGCCTGACATAATTTCTTCTCAGCACACTTATGAACTTTAGTGTATTTTCTATCACAACTATAGCAAAGCCCTTTTGCTCTTTTTCTTCCAATTTTTGTGGTGTCAACCTTGTAGGTTGTGGAACTATAGGAGTAGCAACACTTCCTTCTTTATAGAAGTGAGTGGTAGGCTTCCTTGTCGCCATAATTTTACATTCAATTTTTTTGGCCAACCTGTATGCCTTCTCCAATGAATCAGGTTCCAAAACGCGAACTTCATGTTCGATGTTATCCTTTAAAGTACCCATGAAGAGATCAATCTGTGTTCCTCTGAAATATCAGTTACCCTTATATTCAATTTTTGGAAGTCCTCAATGTGCTCCCCCTTTGAACACTTTTGTTTGAGATTTATAAATTAGGTACTTGAAATTGTTTGTCTTTGTATCCTCATAATGTGCTATCATTTCCTCCGTAAAAATTGACCAAGTGACAATTTTTTTACGGGAGCAAAGCCATCGATACCATACAAATGTATTTTGTTCTAAATGTAAAGTTACAATGCGTACCTTTTGTTTGTTTTTCACATTATTGAGATCAAAATATTGCTCCATTTGTAGTATCCATGTTACGAGATCCTTGCCATCAAACTTCCTCATATGCATCTTTGGAATATGGTGGTTCTTCCATCCAATATTAAAGTTTATGGAGTCACGATTAACATTTATTTTGTTCTCATGAAGAGTTTCCTCCACTATCTTTTCGGCATTAGGAAACATTTCTTGTATCAACTTTGTCAAACCTTCCATGTCTGCTTTTAGATCATTCTTCATTTTTTCCATGTTGTCTTTCATTTTTTCTTCCATGTCATCCATATTAGCTTCCATGCTAGCTTCCATGCCATCCATCTTAGCTTCCATACCGACTTCCTAAATTACCCACTTATTAGGTTCCATGCATTTATTCAAACCATCCATATGATTTCCACGCCTTTCTTAAAGCTTCCATTTCATTTTGTTGCTCTTTAACGAGAAGAGAAATTTGTTGCACTTGCTCTTGTGAATTTGATATGTCATGTTGCCATTCTTTGTCTTCATGAGTCATAGTAGAGCCTTCTAAAGGCTTAATGGGTGTTGAATTCTTTTTAGGGGCCATTTTAGAATCCAATACTGATATCTATTCTACAATATTCCCTTGGAATCAATTCAACTTGATTATTCAAACAAGACTTATGCAATTTGGAAAAAAAATACACACCTTTTACTTGCTTTTGAGGAGCTCGATATTGAAATTGACTTATCTCTATACTTGCAGATCCTTAATATTTGAAATTCGGCCCTATAGTATTCATTTGAAGCTTCTTCCCAATGCCACAAGTCTGAATAGATTAGGATTCTTCAAGGGAAAGTTATGTCCAATCTACCACAATGACCTAATTATGGAATAGTTCAGTAGAGAAAACTTGTACAACTTGCCATGTGTCACCTTTTTCTCCTCTGGATCTGAAATTTATAGACACGAAACTACAGTCCGTGTACTTCTAGTCGATTTTTACAGAATTCCAATCCGATGCTCAGAGAGAGAGTTATGAATATTTTCCCATGATCACCTCTTTGAGATGAAATTTGGGAGCCTAAAAAAGACCTATCTTCCACAGATTATATCTTTGAAAATATTGCGAACCAAGCTCTGAATTTTTTCGACGATGTTCCTCAGGATGTCAGCTTCACACTCTAAAAATTTTCGCTTCGGAACCTTCGTAGAAAAAATGTTATAGGGAAAAATCCGCGATGACATTTTTATGTGAAATTCAGGAGCCTGCAAAAAGCCCTAACTTCCACAGATCATATCTCTGATACTGCGAACCAAGCTCTAAAATTTTGCGATGATATTCCTTAGGATTTCTTCTTCACACTTTAAAAATTTCTGCTTCTAAACCTTCGTAGAAAAAATGTTATAGCGAAAATGCCATAATGACCTGTTTGGATCAGCGAAACCCTAGAATCAAGCCTAAATCCCCAAATATTTATGTAAGCTTGACTCAAAAATAGAAAAGTATCAACCTTAGAAATAAGCCACTTTGAGGAAACCTAAATACATTACATGAATGAACAATTCTTGGATGATACAAATTACAAAACCTCCTTTCTATATGTAGGAGTCCATGGGGCCACAATGTAATCCTAGTGGGGCCACAATGTAATCCTAGCCGACCTAAAAATAATAATTTAAGGGCATAATAATAACAATATGGGGTTTACAGGGGTACAATAATAACAATAAGAGGGTTACACTAACAACAATAAGGGACTATACTAGTAATGTAGGGACCTATAAACACCAATCCCCTTATTTATAGGCACCAACTCGAAGGAGTCACCAATCCCATGATTTATAGGAACCAATCTAAGGCAGACACATATCACCTCCAATTTATAGGATCCAACCAGATTTTATTATAAAATATATTTTTCATCGCATTTTCAAATTATATCCACATGCATTTTTTATTTACTCTTTCAAACTCCTTGATCTCTATTCTTTCTATTTACATACAATAGTCATCCATTCTCTCTTGGTTGAATCACATATATCTACAAAACTCTCCACTTGAATACTATGTTATTCTCTTTACTAGCCTAGATCTCACACTATTCATGTCTTTCTCACTCTGTATTCTTCTCTTAGATAAGCTTGACATTCAACTATAAATCATATGTGCATTTTGATCTATTATAGTCATTGTTTCTGCACACAACTTCAATTTTGATCTTCTCAACACTTCACACTCCTCTTATAAATCACTATGTTCTTATATTTGTCTCATATAATCAGAAATAATATCCCTCAACATTTACTTATAATTTTTTTTGATTTTTTTCCCTTAAAAAAATCATTTGTTGCGTTCTTCACTTAGTTATTTTATCTTGCACTTACACTAGAAATAACGACATATTCAATTTTCTTGAACAAATAGTTATACTTGTTTCTTTATAGTGGTTTTTTTCCCATGGAAAGATTAACAACGTATTATCCCCAGGTATCATTCTTGACCATGTCATAACCTTAACTAGATCAAAACATCGATTTATATCCTCTTCCATGAAAAGTTGAGTGATTTTTGTGTGAAAATCTGCAATATTTTTCACTGACAAATGCACCTAAACACAAAATTTTAATCCCCTTCACAATTTGGTGCTAACTTAATTTTCCATATTGGACTTAACACTACAACCAAATTCCTACCTCTTTATTGGATCAGATATTTGAGTCTTATGTGCATGATATGGGTTGATGATATCACCAAGCTTGGTATCATATTGGGCCTGTAAGCACTAACCAACTCCCCCTGTGACCTTGTGCGATAACCATGTGTCAAACAACATATCAACTATTGGCTCTCCACACAAAATTATATAACCCAAACCTTGAACCTAGTATAATGCTCAACCCATTATAATTTATGTCAACCACCATGAAATCATTTTGTTGAAAATTTATCGTCTATCATCACAAAAGCCAATACACTAAGAACTGTGACAAAACACTACTTTGTCATGCAAATTTGAGCAGTTGGAACTATGACCATATCAAATACTAAGTTGTCATATTTATTTGCATGCTACTATAGCCTAGTATGTTGGTATGCCAATTATGTTTTAATCTGGACCTTAACCAAGTTGTAACTCAACCCATTCAATTATGTTATGAGGTTCCTCCTCCTAGGCTCCAATATGCCAAAAAATACCAAATACCTTGAATCTTCAAAAGATTTACCAAAACATTTCCTAGCATAAATTTGAAGAACTTTGGGGTATGCCACCTCAAACTACATTTGAACATATCGAGCATCACCAAATTACAAATTGATTGGTATGTCTACACCACTTAACTCTTTGAATTCCAAGCCTTAACTTCACATCACCTCCTACCATGACCTGGAGCTCATTAGAAGCTGCACAATATCATATTTCGAAATAATTTGAGTGAGTGATGTTTGTCGATGTGCTGATATACCAAAGTGCCAAGTTATTAAAGCCCTTAGGTGATGCTCCTTAGCACTGCATGATTGGAGGTTTTGACCTAGAGCTAATAACACCTAACATCAAATAAAACCATTGATTAAAGAGAAACACATTAAATAACTGTGATAGAGCGTGGCATCATATGGTCCACCTTGCCACATCACCTACCACTTCACTTTCCATGTAATGGCTACATCATCTACCACTTCACCTACGATGTACTTACCACATCATCTGCTACATTCAATTTGGACTTGCCATGTATCTTAGTGTTTACGTGTACCTTCCATGTGTCACCTATCAATTATCTAGTCAACCATCCAAATATGTCAAGAATACATGCCACATGTCATCCTCCATTGCTTCCATGTCATCATCTTTGCTACCTCATACCACATTAGGAATATTGCACTCATCATCAATTATGCAATCTGGTGCCACTTGACATCACCCAATGTTCCATGTCAATATTTTCACCTAGATACATCATCTATCATATTTCAGATATTAGGAAATTTTGTGTGAGCACATATAAGATGAGCTCGATGTGTCGAGGATTGATATGGCTCGAGCCCAGTATGAAATATGCCCGATATATCTTGCATCTGGTAGGAAGATATACTAATTTTGATATCGACACTTGTATATACTCCTAGTTCTCACTAAAGCTTATATAGACAATACCCGATATCATGGTCTATCAATTTCCATAAATAGACTCTCTGTTAATGAATGGCAAAGTTAAATAAATCAATTTTTTATGCATTCCATATGAAATGTGGGGTTTCCTTTATATAAATAAATTTGAGGGTTCCAACCCAAATTTGGGGTTTTCTCCCTTTCACTCCCTTCACTCGCCTTTTTTCGTTTGTTAATGAACTTTGGTCAATAGTTTCTCTTCCAAAAAACTTCAACAAACTCCCCTTAGAGAAAAAACTTGATAAATAACTATATTTTCATTCATAACTATCATTAATTAAAACACAAAGTGAAACTCCCTTTTTTTTGTGACATCAATGAAAACATTTACTTTGACATTAATGGAAACATAAATTTTAAACAATCTCCCTTTTTCAATGACAGAAACAACACTAGAAATATTTTAGTCATCAATGGTCATGGGATAGGCTTCCCCTATCTATTATATGGCCTTTATTTTTCTTCTATTGATGTCTCTGGTGTCTTCTCACTCTCCCCCTTTGACATCAATGGAAAATGGACACATACCAAAAACTAATCCCCTTATGTGTATGCATTATTTTACTTCTCCTAAGGTCCATATAACTCTCCTTGGTAGTAGATTATTTTTCTTTGTAACAAGTCCTATGAATGGAATACTCCTCCTATCAGAAGAAATTGCCATAAGTTAATACCAAACACTATTGTATTCTCATTCTAAAGCTTAATATGGAATTTCATGGTGTTTTTATAGTTATAAATATGGTCTCCTATTATTTAAAGAGGCTTTTAATTTCTAATAATTTGATATATTATTTCATCATTCCATACACTTCTCCTGAGGATATGTTCCATAATTTGACCACTTTATTATTTCATTGGGATATTTCTTGAGCTTTCTTCCAACTAAAGATTTTTTTTATTCTTATTTTTAACATTTGGATTGAAATATCTCCATCACCAAAATTATATTTGACATCAATAGCCTACTCCTTTTACTGATAAAGGGACAATGAGATCATTTCTAGACTTTTTCTACAAAATTTCCTTACATTTTTCTTGCAACTTAGCTCTCTTTTGACATCACAAGGTCTCATAACTTTATGATTAATATCATTCATGTGTCTCCATATTAAGCAAGGGTTTTCTCCCTGGACTCATGCTTCTCCTTATTTTCCATTCTCATTCCTTTATTTATTCTCTCCCTGAGATTATGCTTCCTTTGTGCTAGACACCTTTGAAGACTCCATGATACTCCCCTTAAAAAAAATTTATTCCTCAATTTCCATTATTATTTTGTTACTAAACTAATTATCCTCCTAAAAATATGACTTGAATCCTTTTCTTAACTCAAGCATTCTTTTATGTAGTCTTGTTACACATTATTTTGTCACCATGACATTTTACTGTTTATATGGGTTCATCAATACCTATATAATGCTCCCTTAGAAGTATACAACCCTAAAGTTCCTAAACCAAGTCCTGAATTTGTAGAAAATCTTGTAAAAATCATAAAAACCCTAGTTTCTCACTTTTCCTAGCCATTACCTACGGTACTGCACCTTTTGTAAAGAAAAACTATGGACCCTTGTAAAAGGTAAAATGAGCGAAAAAGTAAATTCTGGAAGCCTAGCTGGTTGAATATTCTCCCAGCTGGAAGCTTCTAGAAGGCATTATCTGGTCGAACCATCACTCCCTCCATTCATGAAAATTCATTCTTTCATAAAAGGAGCCTATTCCTTGGATTTTGGAACTTAATCCCTTGATAAGGGGACTCTATCCTTTCCATTTTGGAGCTGTAACCATTTTCCTTCTCCTATAAATTGAAGCTTTGTTTTAGTCTCAAGGGTACTTACTTAGACTGGAAATTGGATATTGAGACACTAAGTACTTGCTTTGTACTTGGTACATGCTGATATATGTAAAACTTCTCTATCCATTTTGTATACACTTAGTACTTGCTTTGTACTTGGTAGCTACGATAGAGAAGGGAATTACTGAAGAAACATACCCTTTTTCTTGCTGCGAGAACGATTACATACTCGTAGTTAGGCTGGTTCAAAGAGTGGAAGGGCTTTTCAGACCAAAGGAAAACACTTGTTCCGGATCCCGGAAGGACCTGTATGACATCAAGGCGAACACGGTTGTAAGAATCCTTCTTTTATTTAAAGATAATACAATTGGATCTTGTTTTCTCAATAAGTTGTTTGTGTTTACTTCAATGACTTATTTCTTAAATTCCTTGATCATTAAGATAGATTTGTGATTTGTGAATTAGTATATGTTGCAGGTGCTTTTGATTCTCTTCCATGTTTTTTTTGCAGATCTTGAGAAGTGACTGCTTGGAGCGACCTGAAAGAAGAATTCAACTAGCATTGGATCACAGGTAGGTCCTTTCTTCATCATAGAAAATTCTAAATTACATATAATCTAGAGAAAATAGTTTACATTTGTCCTGTTTGTTTCTAGTTATCCTTGTGATACTAGGGAGATCTTTCTTGTCCGCAAGAACGATTTATCTACCTTACAAGTCTTAGGATGTGATAGATCAATTATCCCTTCTTATTCCTTTATATAATGAATTTCCACTAGCCCGTTGATCTACACGTTGTTACAATTACTCAAACTTTTTTATTTATTCAATGACCAACCCTCTTGTAATTATCTTATTCATCTTGTTTGTATTTGTATGAATACAAACTTGTTCATCTAGTTCTCAAAATTTTCCACTTTCTTCATATTACAATAGTTGATTCATGTCTATCATTCATCTCATGTTTCTTTGATGGTACCATACATTTATTTTTTTCTTTTGAAGATATAATTTTATTTACAGATGTTTTATGAGGGAGATTGTCCCCACAAAACATTTTCCCTTCCTTTTAATCCCATTATTAACATGTATATTTTCTCGAGACTTGATTTCATTTTCTACTTATCTTCTTGATCCTACTATTCTTACTTCATATCCTTTTAAATTAACATTAGATCATACCCTTAATCAATACTTCCAGAGTCAACACTAACCAAGTGCCAAAAATTTCAGTCATTGGAGAAGCACGGGTCTAGATAATTTAAGGATGGAATCAGATGTCCTTAGAGTATGTATTTATCCTTCCTAGATGATGCTTGAAGGTAGTGTAGGGTTGTTATACAAGTGGTTTAAGTAGAAATTATTGGGTATCTGATGTACTTTTGGAGGGTTTTTAGAAGGTGTCTATAGAGCCCTAAGTGTAGGACTTGTGAAGGACAAAAAGGCTTCTAGGAGTGGAAAAAGTATTGGATGCCCTAACGATTGGAATTTAAAGGATTCAAAATATAAGTCAAGAGGGTTGATGTTACAAAGCCTAGTACAATGATGATTTAGTAGGTGATGTATGTAAGCCTCGAATTTTTCAGTTGATGGATTATATAAGGAAAGATATAGGAACAACATTATGGAGTAGCTAGTATGTTGACTAGTATATTCCTAAAAGACATCATGTACAATGATTTTTTGAAGGTGTTAATGGGATATTAGGAAGCAGTGTATTGTTCCCTAGTTTAGTTGGTTGCAGTAGGGAAAATTCACTAATGAGATGGTTTCTTGAGGAAGCCAGAGCTAAAGCTACAAGATACATCCATTGTAAAATAGGTATTTGATGTAAGGGAAGTATGAGTACTTCTGATACAAGCTTAGGCTTGTAAATATACCCTCCCTGTTTGAGAGGGGGTGAGTATGGACTTATCATCTCAGGTTGAGAGGGATTAGGATTGGACACATTGTTCTCCTTGTGTCAAGTACTATGACAGATTAAGATCAAGACCCTAAGTCAAGTACAAAAATATGGATAAGGAGAATGGTAGATCAGATAAGCATCTTGGTCATACATTCTTGACTCATACTATGATGGATTATGATTGAAATCCTAACTCAAGGACATAGAATTAGATAAATAATTGTATGGTGGACAAAAATTTCCTTGAGGGAAATGGTCTGGTGAAGGACATTGGTAATCCTAGGTGGAGTATGTGCCTTAGAGAGGTGGTGTGTTTTCCTATGGAATTCCTCATGACATTGTGCTATGACCTTGTGGAGAGATAGGCCATACCTATCAAGGCCTTGGTATTATGACAATGTTGGTTATGATGATACTATAATCATTGATGCTTATCAATCAAGATACCTTCTTATATAAATATTTCAACTTGAGGTAGACCTATTGATTCGTTGTGAATACCTCACTAATTAAGAGGGTGTCACTAGTGTTAGTCTCCACAATGTAATATAATTATTTATGTATTTATTCATATTATTTGATTCTTTGTCAAGCATGTTATTTATGATCAATGAGTCAAAAAGAGAGTATTTTTTATTTGGTTCATGTCATATTTGACATTTGAAAGAAAAAGAAATAGGAATTTTATTTTAGTCAAAAGTCCAAGTCATCCTACTCTATCAAGTCGATATATGTGGTAGTTTTACACCCTCCTGGACATATATATAAAGGAAGCTACTGGACCTCTTTGGAGTGAAGAAGAATATCTCATAAAAATCCAATTTTTGCACCAAAAATGGAAGAAAACAAGTTGAATTCAGAGGAGATGAGAAAGTCAAAAGAAAAGAGAAGATTGATCCTTTTTGTTCTGGTATATTCCTGTCAAACATTCAAATTTTTGGGATTTTCTGAGTTATTCACAGGATAGAAACTTGTCCTCTACAATGGGGCCATATATTTTGCAAAAGATTTGACCAATTTGTAGAATATTTGACTAGTTTACTAAATATTTGACCCCTTTTGACTTCCATTGACTTTGACCTATTGAAGAAGACTGAGAGGGAGGATTACTTGGAACTTTTGAAAGTTTTGTTCCTGTGTTGTATGTTTCATTTTGACTTGATTCTATAAGAAGATGATTGTTTTGTTTTTCCCATTATGGGGTTTTTCCCTGGCTTGGAGCCTAAAATTTTGTGTGTTTTTTTTCTTTGTGACCTTGGAAGACTAATATTGTATAATTGATTTATTAAGAAGAAATAATAAGTAAAAAGAAGAATATTAATGTTCACAGGTAATTATCAGTAAGTATAATCAAGCATCATCTTCATTGGATTCTTTTTTCCAACAAATTCTACAGTGATGAAGGGGATGGAGATCTTAAGCTATCATTACCATACTTGACATATTATCACTTATTATTACTTAGAAAAATAATTTAACGTATACCCCTACTTTGTACAATAAACCCATCATGCATATATGTTTAACAAAACCATAATAGGAAAAATAGACAATCCATTGCACAATGTGAAAAAACATTATTATACATCCATGTAAAAAATAACATAGAAACATAAGAAAATATAGATAAATGACTAGATGATAAGCCATTTTGAGGGGGAAACCTCTCTTTACATCACACAAATGAACAATTCTTGGATGATTCAAATGAAAAGACATCCTTGGTATATATAGGAGTCTAAAGTGTTAAAATATAATTAGGGCCTACATAACAATAATAATGTAATGACAAATAATAACAATGGTTGTCTTATATGGGGAACAAAAATAACAATATGGGGCTACACTAGTATTATAAGGATCTAAAATTCCCGTCCCATTCAAAAATGTGGCATCCTCAATGTTTGAGTTGTTTTGGATGCTTCTGTATAAAATAATCATCCTCCCATGTTGAATATTTAGCAGGTGAGTTCTTCCATATAATGAGCTACTTTAAAATTGATCGATTATGTAGCTATCTGATTCTTTTTAACGTAATTGGTTTAGGATCGAATATTATTTTTCCTTCCTCATCAAGTTCTGGATATAAATTTTGAATAGGGATACTATCACCTATAAACTTGTTTAAGAATGAAACATAAAAAACTAGGTGTACTCGCAAAGATAACGGAAACTCCAATTTGTATGCCATAGTACCAATCTCTTACAACACCTTGGAAGGGTCATATTACTTGGGTGATAATTTATTATCCTTCTTAGATTTCTTGAGGGAAATTTGATTGCAATGTTGTAGCCGCAAAACTACCCAATTTCCCACATCAAAACTTCTTTCACTACGATGTTGATCCATCTCTTGTTTCATTTGATTTTGTGACAGAGTCACTTTATCCTTTAAGAGTTGAAGAAATTTTTGTTGATGCTCGATGTGATATATCAATGGTTTAACCTTATAATTGTCTCTTGAACCTTGTAAATGTGCTCACTACTTGCGGGGGGTGAATCAATACTGCTAGTGATTATATAATTTGTTAACTCTTTTTACTAAAGAAACCAAGAATCACTCTTTTTATCCAGGGAACGACTGATAAGATCGCTAAGATACTAAGGAAACATAGTGTTCCTTCAACCTTCAAGCCCCTCCGCATGATTCGAAATTCACTTAGATCGGTTAAGGACCCAATATGCTCGAAGGAGGGTAAGGGTGTTTACTTGATCCCGTGCTCTTGTGGGACTCCTTATAATTGTGAAATTGGTCGATCTATCAATCAAAAAATTCATGAACATGCCACTGACCTTAAGCATAATATATCTCGCTCCTCTGCCTTAGCAGAGCATGTTGAAAAGACAAAGCATCGCATTTGCATTGAAGATGCTGAGGTCATTGCGAAGGTGGACCATTTCCACCACCGAAAGTTTAGGGAGGCCCTTGAGATTGAAAAGAGGCCTGTTAACCTTAACAAAGATGATGGGTGGAGTGTGAGCAGGTGCTGGATCCCTGCCCTTCATTCTTAGTTTTTTGAGTTTTTGCACTTTTGTTTGTCTGAGGTTCGTCGTTTCTTCTCCTCGCGTCCTGTTTTACTTTTTTCGTTTCTGTTTTTCTGTATTATGTAATTACTTATTATTTATTTAACATAATTATATTTATTATTATTATTATTGTTCCTTTATTATTATTATTATTATTTATTTTATGTATATTTAATCATAAATAAATAAATAAATAAATAAAAAATAAAAAAAATTAAAAAAATTAAAAAAATTAAAAAACAAATTAAAAAATAAAATAAAATAAATAAATAAATAAATAAAATTAAAATTAAAATAAAGGAATTAATTTATTTTCTTATAATATATTGAATTGGGGTTCAAGTAATGCATATTTATATAATTTGTTATTTTAATTTTAATTTTTATGTTTATATTTATATTTTTATTTATTGATTGATTGATTGATTTATTTATTTTTCTATCTATTTATTTATTTTTTAATTAATTTATTTTTAATTTTTAAAATTTTATTTTATTTAATTTTATTTATTTATTTATTCAGTTATTTATTTTTATTTTTATTTTCTTTGGTCAAACTAGCTGTTATTATAGAACGACTATTTGGAGCTTCTTTATCTATTTAAGCAGATTCTTAGATCAGATTTCGCATCTTGTCCTGATGATGAACCACACTGGCTGGTTCGAAACGCGTCAACACAAATTTCTCCATTGTGATTTTCTCCGAAAGATTTGATACATAAACCAAGAATCATTAACCCATCAATTAAATACATAAACTAGCCATAAAATCAATACCATGAACAATATTAAAAGCATGCACATAAGATGACACATCTAGTGGAAAAACCTCTCTAGGGAAAAAACCACCCATTGTTGTTGCTGCTCAAATCTCTATTATGCTGAAATTTTTTTTACATAGAGGAGATACCACTCAGTAGCTAGAAGACTGAAATATTAAGATAGTTATTCTAGAAACACCAGATAGAGGGAATACTCTCTCACAACTCTCCAAACACTCGTTTGCTGGAAGTCACTATGACCAACGAGCCTCACCCAATACCACTGGACTCTAGAGAAATATGATTCTCATTCTGATTTGTTAGCTAGAAGGCCTCCACCTTCTCTACACATTATCTAATATGAGCCTCAATTCCCTCGATACCTCTGTATCAACCACATTTCAAAATGTTTCAGATTAGTCTCACAACCTTGCTCAACATGAGTAACCCAACAACCTATCTTTTATTTGATATGAAAATAAAATATGATAATCACATCACCTAATGATAACTACATGTACGCAATATGCAAGAAAAAATACTGTAGCACACTCTCACTCTCACACCAAAAATCCTCTCACACAACCCAATAAATAATACCAAACTCTCACAAAATCATTTTCCAAAATATCCTCAAAAATCTCCAAATCAATACCTCAGGAAAATACCATGGTTATCCTAGTACCACGAACACTTGTACTATGGTAATATAAAAGTCAATACCACAGGTAAATACCATGTGTAAGCCAATACCACAGACCCCTGTAGCATGGTAATCTCCAAGTAAATACCACAAGTAAATACCATGGTTATGTCATTACCACAGACCCATGTACCATGGTAATCTCAAAGCCAATACCATAGGCAGATACTATGGTTAAGTTGATATGATGGATACATGTACCATGGTAATACGAAAACCAAGATCACTTGTACCAAAGTAATACTTTCTCCAAACACATAAAAATACCATTGCAACTGTCAAAGAACCCTGAAAAACATGCCTGGGTTGACATCAATGCCAACCATCAAACCCTGCAACACAATACCTTCACCAAAAATTGCATCATCAATGCCAAAAATACCCCCCTTTGGTATTGATGGAAACCCCTACTGAATCATCCAACTAAAGTTGACCTCTGAAAATGATCTCCTCATGCACTCCCCCTTTTACATTAATGGAAAGGGAAAAAATCACCAATAACATCATCAATTTAGTGATCATCAATAAATCCCCCTGAACACTGGTTGAATTTGATCTACAAGCATGATAAGAAGCAACAAAAAATAATAACACTCCTCATGGAAGCATAAAATAACAACAAATAGATATATCATAGTAGCAATAAACTCAATCAACAACAGCAACTACATCAAACTCAACACAACAACAGATCATAAGCACCAACACTCCAGCTTGGCAACAAAATAAAAAATATCAACATTACTCTCTCAACATCACCAACAATTAACCATAACCCTCAACAACAAATAATAAGCATCTACATCAATCATTATGCCTATACCAAAGCACTGTAGCTACACATACAAAGTAGTAATCGTGACCGTCCACAAGCAGCAACATCTGAGTAGTAATATAAAAAACACATTTGATATACAAATATATGCTAAACATGCTCCTCGTGAACATCAAAACATCAAGCATCATCAAACCATACATAAATACTAGGGAAATGAATTAGCATAGCCACCCTATAGAAACTCATCAACCATATTTGATCAACAATAAAACACTGGACATGCACCCTCTGAGCATCATCACCATCGTCATCATGAATATATCGAATCGAAAAGTACATAACATACATGCTCCCCATGAGCACCATCATCATCCTACAGAGAATGCCTTCTTGCTGAAGACTTGTACCTCATGGACCAAAAAAATGACTCTTGACCAAGGGACTTGACTATAAATTACATGTCTTCTTACATCAATGACTCTATGGACCCAATCTATACAACGAATGAATTTATGTGACATAAAACAAATTGTACATTTTTAGGCCTTATAATGAGATACATGGCTAATATGAAAGTAAATAGCTGATATGTGACATTATGGACCAAAAATACTCTCATGAATGCATGAATCTAATACATCCCATACCTAGCTACTCCAAATCTCATGACCACTATGACAGAGATCTAAACATTTACAATTAAATCTCATGAATTTATGGACTTATGGATAAAACATCTCTTTGTTGATAACAACATAGCAATGGAAATATGATAACATATTATATTTATTAGTAGTATATTAGCAATAGCTTCAAAACAACATTCCCTATAATTACAATATGTTGGAATAAAAAATATCAACACATAACTCTAATTATTGGTCTCTGGCCCCTGCAAAAATACATTCACGATAAAATTATAACATCTACATTTTTCAGACATTAATAAATTCCATTTGCAACCTTTTTCTCTGCCTTTGATTACTACAAAAAAAATCCATATAACACAACTCTTTCTCAACGTTGATACTTACAAAGTGATCCTTTTAATAAGACTTTTTTTTTCTTATTTTACCATTTCCCAAACACACTTTCATTCATGACCACAATTCCTTTATTTTTTATTCAACATACTATATACATGGAGTTGGCCACATATACGCACTCCATGCACAGGTTTCATGTACAAAATACCATTCGAAAAAATTATTTGCTTTTCATGAGTGAACCCTTCAACCTTATACGATAAATCAATCCACTTTAACCTCAAGGATCTACCACTACCCATGCTCTCCTCTAACAGAAAACAATGGCCACAATGATCTAAAAAATATCATCTCCAAGGGATTTGACGCCTTAAAAAATCTAATCTTAATTTACAATGCCACGAAATTCTAGAGACAACCTACCAATATATTCATAAAAAGCTTCAAACACATTCCTTTCACTTCACCATGCTTATTCACCAATGCCACCTAGGTATCTGATGAAAGTGAAAAGTGTCAGCACAAAATAAAATGCAAGAATCTAATCCTTTGTTGTGACTTCACCTCAAAAGCATGTAGATTTAATTGCCATGAAGAGGGTGAAAAGTCATTTAGATATTGTTTTTTGGAACAACATGCCCATCAGAATCTAATAATACTACAGTTTCACCAAAAGTTCTTTTCACATTAACTACTCCAGATGGAACTTCAAATTGCTTCCCATCAAGTATCACAATCATGACCATATATCCTCCCTAATCATTCTCAATACTGACAACTACACCATTTCTTGTTCTCTCTAATGAATTATCATTGTTTAAGTGAGCTTAAGTTTGAAAGTGAAATAAGGATGACAAGACATTCTCTCGAGTAGAATTAATTTTTTGTTTTTTGTTAGCATGTGTCTTTTGATTAAGTACACCATATTTTTGTAAAAACCCTATGCATATGTTTATGCATGCCTTAGATATATGTTGTTCAGGTCATGTATTTTCTCACAAGAATCAACATTCTTCTCACTTTATCATCCATATTCCTTATTGAATTCATTGCTAGGTTACTTTTCCCAGGAAGATTGACCATCTATGTCAACTTTAGACTCACCTTCCTTTGGTGGAAGGCGTTGTTGTTTTCTCTTTGCATAATATTTAAGATTTTGAAACTAGTTATAAACATTTGTCTCATAAAAAATGTTGACTAAGCTCACTAGTGATCTCCTTTATATTTTTCTTATTTGGAGTGAAATTTCCATGGTCATATAATCTCTCTAAAATATGAAGTGTTTGGCTCGGTTCTGAAACGTTGTCTAGTAGATGGCCTAAATCCTTGACCAGAAACATGTAGATCATAGAGCATACGTTCTCGATTATTTGAGGCATGTTGCAACATAACCTTGTGCATTTTAAGAAACTGGCTGCAAATCATGGAATAAACACAAATCTATATGTGTAGAGTCTCAAAATATAATTTCGTCATGACCTGATACTATAGAATTATGCGAGGTAGATTATCCATTACTTTTAGCAGCTGAAGAGTTCTCCAGTTTTTGCAGCATTATTGGTTTTTTAACTCTCCTTCTTATTAGACGGTTTCCTCTTATGCTTCACCATGGCCCATGATCTGCTCTTAGGCGATCAAGCTTAACTGAGAGAACCCTGCTCTGTGACCAATTGCTAGAAATGTGTTCACTACTTGGGGGGAGGGGTGAATCAGTAGTTCCAATGATTATATTATTTGTTAACTCTTTTTACTAAAGAAACCAATAATCATTAACCCATCATTAAACCGTATAAACTAGGCATAAAATAAATACCATGAACAATATCAAAAGCATGCACATAAGATGCCACGGGTGTTTTGGTGGAAAACCCTCTCTATGGGAAAAAACCACCTGCTACTACTGTTTCTCAAATATCTATTATGTTGAATGAAATTTTACATAGAGGAGCTACCACCCAGTAGCTGGAATACTTGACTACTAAGAAAATTCTTCTAGCAACACCAGATAGAGAGACTCTTATCTCATGACTCTACAAACAATCATTCACTGGAAGTCACCATGACCAACTGGACTCTGGAGAAATATTATTATTGTTATGATTTTCTTGCTAGAAGGCCACCACCTTCTCTACACATTGTTTACTATGAGCATCAATTCCCTAAACACCTCCATGTGAACCACGTTTCAAAATATTTCAGACTGGGCTCACAAACTTGCTCAACATGAGAAAACCAATAACCTATCTCTGATTTGATCTATAAATAAAATTTTATTATCAAATCACCCAACAACAACTACATGTAAGAAATATGCAAAAAAAAATATTGTAGCACACTCTCATTGTAACACCAAAAATCCTCTCACAGAACCCAATCAATAATACCAAAATCTCACAAAATTATTTTCCAAAATATCGTCAACCATATCCAAATCAATACCTCAGGAAAATACCATGGTTATTCCAGTATCAGAGACACCCATACCATGGTAATATACAATTCAATACCATATGTAAATACCATGGTTATGCCAATACCACATATCCTTGTACCATGGTAATCTCCAAGATAATACCATGGGAAGATACCATGGTTAAGTTGATACCAAGGATTCATGTACCATAGTAATACCAATACCATGGTAATGCTAAAACCAAGATCACATGTACCAAAATAATATTTACTCCACACACATAACAATACCCTCACAACTGTCAAAGAACCCTTTAAAACATGCTTAGTTTAACATCAATTCCAACCATATATCTGTAATGTTCCCAATTTTTAGCATCAAGCTAAAAGGAACATTATAGTTAGCAGTATTTTATTTGGCTAAATAAAATGGGTAAGGAGACCCCATAATCCTTGAGAAGGAAGAATAAACACTCCTCATGTGAAAGGAGGAAGAATAGAGAAGCTAAATCGAGCACCACATGGTGTGAAATGGATTGGATCATGCTTGATCTAGTCATTTTGACCAAGTCCACATACACTGTCTAGATACAATGTATCTCCTTGGTGGATTGCGCAGTTTTAGAGGAGGATCAAATGCATGAGTTGGAAGGCACATTTGGATGGGACCCATGGTGGAGAGGAGCACTTGTTATATAAGGAGAGGAGGAGAACCATTGTTTTTCATGCTTTTGGTTTATCATTTTCATATGGTATGCTTAGACTTGCATACCCAGGCTGTTTAGTAGGGTTGCAATGATCTTGAGCACAAGGGTGGTCCTGGTCGGGAATCCCTACCTCATATTCAATGAAGGAGAGGGTTTGTGAGCTCCATTTCCTCATTTCGGCATTTGGCCATAGCTACCTCCTTCAGTCACAACGTTATTCCTGGAGCAGGATAACTTTCTGCTGTAGGGTGCAACAATAGAGGATCTCTTGAGTTGTTCCTTAGCTTGTTTTTCAGTGGAGGGCTTAGCTATTAATTGGAGGATCGGTGAGGAGGACTCCCGGGCTTATTTTCATATCATTGGCATCAGGCCAACCATCCTTCTTCCCTCACAGTATAGTCTCCAGCTAGATTTGCGTTATTTTTGCAGGCAGTTGTCGGGAGGGTCATTTGAGCTCATCAGGAGGAGTTGTTTTTTAGTAAAGGGATCAAACTTTTTCTTAGATAAACTATCAGAGGAGGGCATCATCATTTCAGATTTGCTACAACCTCATTTCATATTTTGATTCAGTTGTAGTGACAAGTTAATTGTCACATTGTACATTCTTCGACATTTCTAGCAATATCTCCTAGATTGGCTAGAAATCTTGTATTGGAGCCCATTCTTCTATTCTTGGGAATTTATTTGTATAGTTCAGACATATTTAATGTATATTCATATATAGCAGTAGCTACTCTAATATAGACAACATAGTCACTGCTCTTCGACATTTTGTGTAGTTTTAGCAACTCATGTATTTCATAGTTTGATCATTGGAGATTTATTTCGGTAGCTTAAGTGGCTTGTCCCTCAAGATATTTCTATATATTGTAGATGATATATTAATAAAAATGATGGCTGTATTATATTCCATTTTTTGATATTTTTAGATTCACAAAGTTTCATGATTATGCTCATATGTTGTTGTAGCTCACTCTTTGAGCACTTTTTCAAGATATCGAAGTGAAGGAGACTTGTTTAACCTTTCTTGAGGGATTTCTTTGAGCTAAGATTCTAGAAGTGTAATGTATGGTGTGTTAAATAAGGGATATACGTCCCCTTTCAGATTATTTTTTCATTTCCTTCCTTATATCCTTCTGGACCCTATTGCAGCAAATCCTGAAAAAATAATATTACAGTGGTAACGGAGCATCAATCTTGGCTCAGCCTGTGCAACCAAGATAATATGCCAGTAGGAGGAGAAGCTCCTCACATAGGAGAGGATTTGTACAAAGGAAATAAGAAAAGAGGAATGAAGGAAGAGGAGGTCTCCCTTCTTATTTTCCAGACCATTGAGGGTATTATTGAAGATCTTGAGGAGATAGGAAAACTGGAAATATTTTATGAGAGGGTTTGTGGATGAAGAAATCCCTAGTTGTGACCACATTAGGTGTGAGAATTCAGCCACACATGCAGATCCACAACATAGTACATTTCCCATATCTACTGCAGAAAGAATGGAGGAAGATGAGTCACCATGGGAGGAGACCTTGAGTGATTTCCTTTGGGAGTATGAATCTCAATCTTGGAGATTCAAAGTGCACTTGGACTTCCAAGAGTTTTTCAGACTCAAGGGAGAAAGATCCAGAAGCCCGAAAGGGAGAAATAGAGACATATTCTTTCTATCTAATTTCGATGGATCAACAAGGTGCAAAGCCACAGCTTGGGTGGAGGAGCTAGATGCATATTTTCAGCTACACCAAGCTGCAACCAAGGAGGCCATCACTATAGTAGCGCTTTATCTCAAAGGTATGGCCCATGATTGGTGGTTTAAAATTTCTGTTTCATGTTATCATGCAAATATAAAAACCTATTATGAATTCACTAAGACTTTGGTGAAAAGGTTTGATAAAGACCAATGTGAATCATCTTGTGTAAAATTTGTGAGATCAAACACCTTGCATGAGCTGGAGGAAAACATGAAACAAACTCCACTCCATATTTTTAGAGGGGAAGAAAACTGGGATGATGAATTTCTAGAGGCAAGACCCCCATTTTATGAAGGGCACTCTTCCATTTGTGATAATGTGGAGATCCTACTTCCAAAAGAAGACCGAAATCCATGGTCTCTCATTGAGGGGGAGGCATAATCACATATTGGTGAAGAGAATGTGCATAGGAGAACCCACAACACTGTATCATTGGAGGAAGATCCATCACCACATGGAGATGAGAGGGAAGCCATTACTTCCATTGGAGAAGTCCTTGTTTCTATGCAAGGGTTTCCAAGAGGTACCACATGTGGGGACCTAGTCACAAATCCTGAGCAACATATAGTATCAGTGGAGGATTGTGAGATGGATGGAGGGGAGAAAGAGAAGGATTAGCATCAAGGGATGATACACCCTTATCTATGCCAGAATTTTTTTTCACAAGAGAAGGAGACTGTAAAACACAATGAAGAGAGGGACAAATCAGTCCACTCATACATACAGTCCACTTTTGAACTTGATGTCTCACTATATGGAGGCATTCCACCTGGGAGGCCACTTGAGCTAGAGTTGATGAGGGGAATCTTGTCATTTGGTTCACCACTCTTGGATTTGGAGAGGTGAAGACATTGGAGGAGTCCAGCACAATGCAGAGAGTTTGGGGGAAACCCAAGGAGGAGGGAGACATTCTCTCATCTTCAGTACCACCCACTCTCATCAGTTATACTGTGCCGAAAGAGTTTTCTACAGGGATGGAGGATGGCATCTTCATGATGCAGGATGAATACTCCACAGAATTGGAGAGGAAGAGGATACTTCCTTTGAGGGAGGACTCTTTCATACATAGGAGTGGATGTAGGCCACTCATGCTTACTTTGGCCCAGCTTGGGAGATTCCTTGTGGATGACAGCTCCTCTTGGAAGGCCAACTTCCAAAGGACACCATCACTATTTGAGCATGAGCAGCTGCATGATGGGCATGAAAACATTTTGGAGGATGAATTTGGCATGGGGGATGTCAAAGTAGCAGGAAACAACGTGAGGGTGGCTTCACATGCTAGATCACCAGCGTTGTCTATGAGGAGGATTGATCCGTATTGGAGGTCTCAGCTTTTGGTAGAGTACTCCAAGGATCTTGGTGCATGCATGGTTCTTGATGACCCAGAGGGATATGACAGATACATGGTGGATGATATGGTCATCTATTTTTTATGGCAGAATCTTCTTGACTAGGGCGTCTATTCTCAAGGAGAAACTATTACATGTAGCACAAGAGGACTTCCTAGCTATGCACCTTGATGCATATCTTTTTTTTTTAGAGGAGTTCACGTGGGAGGGCATCCAGCAGGAAATATATCAACATATGGAGAGATGCATAGCCCAGAAGGTGATAGAGAGGATGTCACAGCCACCTTCCTACTCATTGGGAGTGAGGGAGCTTTTTCAGTTGAGCCATTTCAGCTCAAGGTCTCGAGTACATGGTAGAGAAGGTATAATTTCACATTCTGTTTTGTACTTATTTACTTTATATGAGCAGTATATTGTACCAAGGAGGAACATCCCTTCTTGCATATTTTATGATGTACTTACAACTACTTCTAGCATTGATTTTGGTTACCTTAATGGAGGTTTGTGGGGGAAGCCACATGACTCTTGGTGTGCACCATTAACACCACATTGTACATTCATGTTCACATCTTATGAGATGACTGTGGCAGCAAACAAGTGGCTAGTAAAGCACTTGTTATCTTTTTTTTTGAGGTAGGCATGGAATGCACTGCATTGGTTCCTCATGTGGAACTATGATTCACTCTCCGGTTGCCATGTGGCAGCTTGTTTTCATTGTATTTTGCTTCCATATGTTACCGATGTTTGTATAATCATGGGAGGCTTTGTTTGGAGGGTGGGATTAGAGTTGAAGATGCCCATTAGGAGTATGATTCACCCCTTTTCACATGTTTTATGTTTGAGGAGAAGCAATGGGCACACCATGATTTCCATGTCAATACTTTTATCTTCATATAGGAGGAGCTATTGGGAGAAAATGCGTTGTTGGAGGAGGCATTTCATGGTTGATTCATTTTGTGGGGAGGCTTGGGCCAATTTTGGAGGCCATGAAATTTCAGCCCAATATCAGCAACCCCTCATACTTATCATAAATGGAGGGAGAAACTACTTGGATGGAAAAATATGAACTCTCCATTCAGCCCCAACATGTTGCATAGATTTGGGGCTGAGGATTGCTTTGTTGAGCTACCTAGGATGGCTCATTTCATTTGGATGATTGCATGGGTGAAGGAGTCAATCATTGGGAATAATAATTCCCATGTTTCTCATCACTCCTACCTTGAGGAGGCCATTGAACAACAAGGAGATTTCCACTTGCATCTTATATTATCTCATGATGTATACTTTGGTTTTACACACTTGGAGAGATACATGGAGGACAGATTTATTGCATACTTTGTTGAGCTATGGCGGGATATATTGATGAGGAGGCCACAAAAAGAGGAGGAGGAATTTTTCTCTAACTTGCAGTTGCTTGAGGACAAGGAAAATTTTGAAGGGGGGGGTGGACTGTAATGTTCCGAATTTTTAGCCTCAAGCTAAAAGGAACATTATAGTTAATAGTATTTTATTTGGATAAATAAAATGGGTGAGGAGACACCATAATCCTTGAGAAGGAAGAATAAACACTCCTCATGTGAAATGAGGAAGAATAAAGCATCTAAATCGAGCACCACATGGTGTGAATAGGATTGGATCATGCTTGAACTAGTCATTTTGACCAAGTCCACATACACTGTCTAGATACAATGTATCTCCTTGGTGGATTGCGCAGTTTTAGAGGAGGATCACATGCATGAGTTTGAAGGCACATGTGGATGGGACCCATGGTGGAGAGGAGCACATGCTATATAAGGAGAGGAGGAGAACCATTTTTTTTCATGCTTTTGGTTTATCATTTTCGTATGGTATGTTTAGACTTGCACACCCGGGCTGTTTAGCAGGGTTGCAGTGATCTTAAGCACAAGGGTGGTCCTGGTCGGGAATCCATGCCTCATATTCAATGAAGGAGAGGGTTTGTGAGCTCCATTTCCTCATTCTGGAATTTGGCCATAGCTACCTCCTTCAGTCACAACGTTATTCCTGGAGTAGGATAACTTTGTGCTGCAGGGTGCAGCAATAGAGGATCTCTTGAGTTGTTCCTTAGCTTGTTTTTCAGTGGAGGGCTTAGCTATTAATTGGAGGATCAGTGAGGAGGACTCCCAGGCTTATTTTCATATCATTGGCATCAGGCCAACCATCCTTCTTCCCTCACAGTGCAGTCTCTAGCTAGATTTGCGTTATTTTTGCACGCAGTTGTTGGGAGGGTCATTTGAGCTCATCAGGAGGAGTTGTTTCTGAGTAAAGGGATCAAAATTTTTCTTAGATACACTATCAGAGGAGGGAATCATCATTTCAGATCTGCTACAACCTCATTTCATATTTTGATTCAGTTGTAGTGACAAGTTAATTGTCACAATGTACATCCTCAGGCATTTATAGCAATCTCTCCTAGATTGGCTAGAAATATTGTATTGGAGCCTATTCTTCTATTCTTGGGAATTTATTTGTATATTTCAGAAATATTTCATGTATATGCATCTACAGCATCAACTACTCTAATATAGAAAATGCAGTCACTACTCTCTGGCATTTTGTGCAGTTGCAGCAACTCATGTATTTCATAGTTTGATCATTGGAGATTGATTCTGGTAGCTTGAGTGGCTTGTACCTCAATATATTTCTGTATATTGTAGCTGATATATTAATAAACATGATGGCTATATTATATTCCATTTATTTATATGTTCAGATTTGTAGAGTTTCATGATTATGCTCATATGTTGCTGTAGCTCACTCTTTGAGCACTTTTTCAAGATACCGAAGGGAAGGAGATTTGTTTAACCTTCCTTGAGGGATTTCTTTGAGATCAACTTCTGTAAGTGTAATGTATGGTGTGTTAACTAAGGTATCTATGTCCCCTTTCAGATTATTTTTGCATTGCCTTCCTTATACAACATCCTTCTGGACCCTATTGCTACAAATCCTGAAAAAAAAATATTACAATATCACTGAAACACAACACATGCACCAAAAATTGAATCATCAATGCCAAAAAATTTCACCTATAAACTTATTTAAGCATGTAACATTTAAAAATAGGTGTACTTGCAAAGATGAAGGAAACTCCAATTTCTATGCCACAGTACCAATCTTTTGCAACACCTTTTAAGGGCCATACTACTTGGGTGATAATTTATTACCATTCTTAGCTTGCTTGAATGAAGTTTTTTGTAATGTTGTAGTCGTAAAAATACCCAATTTCCCACATCAAAAATTATTTCACTATGATGTTAATCTGCCTCTTTTTTAATTTGATTTTGTGCCAGAGTCAGGTTATCCTTTAAGAGTTAAAGAACTTGTTGATGATGCTTGACATGATATGTCACTTCTTGAGCCTTATAATTGTCTCTTAAAGATAATGTGATGGACGATGGATGATATCCATAAAGTGCCATAAAGGGGTCATTTTTTTGTAGTATCAAAGGATGTGGTATATCACCATTCTTCCAGAGGTGATCACTTCACCCATTGTGTTTGTTTATCAGATACAAAGAAAGAAAAATATCCTTCCATTTTTTTTTTTCACTATCTCAGTTTTCCCATAAAATTGATGATGATAAGATGAGTAATGATCTAATTGAGTACCTAGACAAGAAAATTATTATGTCCAAAAATTTATAGTGAAAATGGGATCTCTATTACTTACAATAATATTTGGGTTTCCATGTATCTTTTGAATTGTTTCCACAAATGCAGTAGCCACTATGTTTTGAAAGGATGAGATAATGCACAAAAGTGTATATAATTGGTAATTTTATGAATTACCACCATGATGACACTCTTTCATTTGGACTAGGGTAAACCTGTGATAAAATACATGTAGACCTCCCCCCAATTTTGACAATGGCTAATTGCCTCAACATTATTTTGTTGGAAAACCAAACATTTTTCCACAAATTATGAATACCAGATTCAAGCCCATCCCAAATAATTTCCTTCTTGATCGTATGGTAAGTTTTTAAAAATATCGAGTGCCCTCCCATGGGAGAGGTGTCCAATTCCAAAATAACCTTTTTTTTTAGCTGGGATTTTTTTCATACATATAAGTGATCTTTGTACCACAATTTATCATTTTTACAGATAAATTTATTAGACAAAATAGGATATTTCTACAAATTTTGAATGATTTTACACACCTCTTTGAAAATTTTCCATTCATCCCTGTTGGGGCCCTTGTTTTGAAACTTAAAATATTTTGAGTTGCGGCGAATACATGGATGAACGCAACCACAGTAAGTGGAAAGGTGTCAAGTTTGCGAAGGTGCAAAGAACAGATGTCACGGCTATTGTGGGAGCAGGTACAGATGGAAGAAGAGCGTGGAAGGAAACAAGCAGTGAACTCTCGATGAACTAAAAGAAATGAAAGACAGTCGAGCGAAAAGAAAGGAAGAACTACCAGTCACGCTGGCAGCAGAAAAAATAGGCAGCCAGCCAATAGGGAAGAGGTTGATGCAGATAGGGATAGGCAACAGGGAGCCGTAGGAGAGCTCTGCCTATGTTGGACTGTTCTCCATTCCTCTGTATCTATATTTTCTATCTATTTAATAGGGCGTATTGTATTTTGTTCTGTTTATACTCACACAACTGAGTTTCGTAATAGTTCGCCACTGATGGCTGATGATTAATATATTCAGAAGCATTGTTCCAAGTAATTGATATGGTTTTGAGTGAATGATTTTGCAAGCACCTTTTAAAATTTTATTTATTGTAAGTCTCAACGCTTCCCCGAGAGGTATATGTTATGGAATGTTTTGTTATGGCTAGTTAGACTTTACCTTTGCTTTGATTCAACTATATTGAAACTGATGGGATGATACTGATCGACTCCCCATCACAGTAAGGCCACGACACGCCTCGGGTGAGACTCTCTGACCTTCGGAGCAGAGTGCAAATGCCGACGTGAAACTAGACTAAAAAGGAAACCCTTGTTGGCTCTTACACTTGAACCACCTAGATCAGTTCATAGCTCAGCAGGCTGAGCTGAGACGACAGAAGGAAAAAACAATTAAAAACCTAGTCCTATTCTTTGAATCTGCTAGTGATACCTATGAAATCTTTTGGGGAAAGTTCCCAGGTGAAATCTATAACTGTTTGCGGAGGCTTCAGAGAAATACCATCGAAGGAAAGTCACGGAAGATCAGTCGCAAGTGGACACACGAGGATCTGGTGACCCTTCATCGGTTAAACACCGATTTGACCCGAGCCATAGATTTTTGGGTGGAATCTACCTTGGACAGATATATAGTGGAGTTTGCAGCTGAGTGATACTAGTCTTTCTCAAGAGCAGAAGACACCTTCAAATCCTGGTTAAGGGGTAAGATATTGAAGGAAATTCCTTTTTGGATCAAGGCATTGATGATAGACGAAGGAATTATGTGATTTCAAAAAGAAGAGATGGAAGCGTAAAACCTCCAGTACTGGGGGAAGGGACTAAGGGAGAGATGTTACAAGAACCATGAGAAGGGGGAGTAGGATTATGGATGTTGAGACTGCCAACAGACTCTGGGAGCGATGAGCACATCGGAGGGTGCAAATTGCAGAAAGGTGGCGAGAGAGGGTAATGAAGGAGTTGAAGAGACAGGAAAGTAGTCAAAAGAACAAAGAGGAGGCGCCTCAGATGACAAAGGGAATGGAAGGTCAGGTGGGTCCCCAGGATATAGGAGGGGTTGTGAAAGAATTATGGTAGGTTTATAGGAGTCCAACCTAGACGGAGAAAGGAAATAAGTGTGACGGAGAAGATATAGACGCGCGTCCAGAGGAGGTGTCCAATGTGGAGATGCACGTTGCAATGGAGAAACTATTTAAAGAAAGGCCAACATCCATATCTCAAGGTATTCCCATCCCCCACAATTCCAGTAGCTCTAGTCCCAACCTTCCCCTGGTGCTCTACAAACCCATAAGTGAAATTTGTGTTAAGCTATGTAAATTAAGTAAATTGCACAGTATTCAGTCTCTAAATGGAATGCATACTAGTAGTAGGATTTCTAGTGGCACCATCTCACAACCAGGATCCAACGGCTTCATTTTAGTAACATCTATTCAAGTGAACATGGCAGGATCACTTACCTGGTACCCATAATTCTCTGGGAACGGGAATGACGACGTCGAGCAGCACTGGTACCTTTGTGAGGCCATATGGAGGGCACGACAGACACCAGATGTTGGGAATTTGATAGAATTTCAGAAAACCCTTATGGAGAGAGCCCTATGCTGCTTCATGAAATGGTCGAAAGATCACTCGAATCCAGTAATGGCAGATGTAAAGAGGGTTTTAATAAAATAGTTCAAACTTCCCCAAATAGACCAACAAGGCCTGTCAGAGATGTGGGAGATCAAGCAGAGAGAAGGAGAAACTGCTTGGGATTTGATGTGGAGATTCAAGGATGCCGTCGGGAAACTCAACTACCTAATTGATCCAAACCATCAGAGGGACTGGTTCGTTAAAGTGTTACTACCTTTTACCCGAGCTCCATTGACTCAACAAAGGATCGACACATTGCAGTATTCCCTGGAGAAGGCAATGAAAATAGAAGCCATGGCAAGTTACTCGCAAGAGTTCAAGGGGGGCGCAGTGGTACAGAACCCCTCGATAATGGGTCTGCAACATCAAATAGCGAGTCTGATAGAAAAAATCAAGGAAATGCATCCCATGCGACCACCGAGACCAAATGTATGGTGCACGCATTGTCTCGTGGAGGGACATGTAGCAACGAAATGTCCCCGGTTGCAAGGCCAAGCCGTGGGGACATCAGCCACAGGAACACAAGGGGCTCCACCACTAGGAGGGGTTTCACAAATAAAAACCCAAAGGATATATCCACCACAATAGCAATATACGGGATTCCCTGCACCACAAAGTCCAGCCACCAGTGACTATTGTGAAATATGTAAGAGTATGGGCCATCAACCTCGCATGTGTCTGATCTTACAAAAATATTCCAATGTTCCAAATAATATATACTGTGAATTATGCGCCTCAACCACTCACAGCACAGAACAATGCCGAGCATCGGACGCACTGGCGGAACGACTAGATAGGCCCTCCTACAGAGTAAACGAAGCTCCCCGAGGAAGGGGAGGAGGCATGAGAGGAGGCCGAGCAGGAGGTATAAGTCCAGTAAGATGCTATAACTATGATCAAGAAGGACATGTGGCTAGAGAATGTTCACTCCCTAGAATACCTTGGTGTTCTCAGTGCCGGGTAAACACACACGCAACCGAATATTTCCCGGAGCTTATCAAAAGATGGGAGGAAAGAGCTAGACAGAGAGGGGCGAATCTAGTAAATGTATAACCCAGCCTAATGGAAACTCAGACAATGCAAAATGTGGCCATAGTGACATGAGGGGCTAAAAGAATGGGGAGGATGCACGTTCTTTGGACCCAATAAAATTAATCAGCCCAGCATCCCTAAAGCTCTTGATCAAACCAGAACGACAGAAACAATTTTTCTAAAAAGTAGCAGAAACATTTTCCCAATTGGAGAGAAACAAGGGAATTGAGTTACAAAAAACTCAAGAAGACAATGAAACCCAGAGTACTTCTGAAGCTTTGATCCAAGAATGGTTCCATCGATTCCTGAAGATTGTTAACAATGCACCAATGCTAGAACGACTAAAGAAGAACCTGCAAGGGGTGCTAAAAAAGAACACCAGAGCAAAAAAATCAATGGAAGCAGACCAGAAATATGTATGGAGAATAAAGAGAAACAAACGAAGGATGAGAAAGTAATTCCAAGTGAACACACAAGTTGCGGGGTTCCAGATTAAAGATACCATGCGCTATTTGGGATCTGACATCAACATCCTACCAAGAAAAAGTTGGGAGGCATTGGGGAAGCCAAGATTAACATATTAGTCGGTTCAACTTCAGATGGCGAACCAATACTGCATTGTTCCTATCGGCCGACTGGAGGAGGTTGAAGTTGACATTGTGGGAGTAAAGACAATCACAGACTTTGAAGTCATTGAAATCATGGGGGATAAGAATACATACCCAACACTGTTGGGAATTGATTGGGCCTTTGAAAATTATGCAGTAATCAATATAAAAAAAGAATTGATGATCTTCGAGGACAGGGAAATCAGAGTCACTCAGCCACTCGATCCCTACCAAGGACCGAGATATATAGAGACTATCGATAATAGGGAAGATGCTTAGCTCCTGGACCATCTCTACCAAATGACCGCCAGAAGAAGGGAAGATTACATCAACCCAACAGGAGAAGGCTCGGTAAGTTGGAGAAGCATCCAAAGCTCGGAATTAGGATCATAAATAACATGGGATGAGTGGCAGCAAGGAGGCTATGAATAAAATACAAGGATATGTGCCAATATTGCAAGAGTCAATTGGATTGGGGCCGAAATTCAGGGATACCCAATCTTGTCAGATATGAATGTTGTAAGTGTTTTCATAGCCAAGATAGAAACTACAGTACCGGAAGGTCACAAAGTACCCTTGATGGACATGGCATTACAATCCACATCTGCAAGATGGTGGAGTAACCATCGCAACTCATTGACGCGATGGGATGAGGTGGCGACAACACTAAAAGCCAGATTTCAAGAGGAGGAGAGACCCAGAGGTAAGGACCGGTACCAAGGGGAGTCAAACCCCAGAAACCATTTGAAGAAATGTGAAGAAAAATGGAGAGCTGATGGATATCCCAAAGAACTGTGGGTCCACAGGTTTATCCACTCCCTGGATGTAATTCCAAAGGCCTGGTACTTGACGGAAGAGAAAAGAAGAGGGACCCACAAATAGCAGGAAGTTGCGGAGAAATTCATACATTGTTTCACATTTGAAGGAAAGACAAAGTAGGTTACACAAGCTTTACAAGCTATCAAGCAGGTACTGTTCTTCCCTAATAGTCGACAGATGGACGAGAAGTCACTTTTGTACCGAGGTATCCAACAAAAGGTAGCATGTCAAAAAATTAATTGTGAAATGGACGATGACAATTTGGAGGATCTCAGGCATATGTACTTTGAAGAAATAGAAGGGGAAAAAACATCAAAGAAGAACCAACAACAGAAGGTATCCATCTGTTACCTCTCAGAACCAAGAAAGTAAATATTGGAATAGAAGACAAACCTAAACTGGAAACAATTGGAGACTACTGGGATGAACAAACAATGAAGGAAATATTCAGTCTACTTAAGGAATATGAGGACTTGTTTCCTTCATCCATAGCAGATATCAAAGTCATAAAAGGAGAAATGTGGGAAATGAGGATAATATTGAAGCCTGATGTAAGGCCTGTAAAACATAGATCATATCATCTAAACCCAAGGGTAAAGGAAAAAGTGAAAGAAGATATTGACAAAATGCTAAAATCCGGACTAATATTCCCTGTAGAAGAAGCGGAATGGGTAAGCCCCATAGTTATACAGAGAAAAAAGGAGAAATCAAAGATACGAGTCTGTGTAGATTATAGAAGCTTAAACAATGCTTGTCTCCATGATCCATTCCCTACTCCATTCAGTGACGAAGTCCTCAACAATGTTGTGGGGAACGAGGCATACTCATTCACCGATGGATTCTCAGGTTACTATTAGGTAAGAATAACGGAAGAAGACAAGAGAAAGACAACATTCACTACTGAATGGGGCTCTTTTGTATACAATGTAATGCCATTCGGATTCAAGAATGCACCTGCAGTCTTCTCTCGCATTGTGATAGCTGCGTTCTCGGAATACATTCACAAGTTCTTAGAAGTCTATATGGATGACTGGACTGTTTATAGCATATTGAAGGATCATGCAAGCCTGTTAAGGGTAATGTTTGATAGATGTAGAGAACTGCAATTCTCGTTGAACCTGAAGAAGTGTATATTTGTCATACCATTTGGAACACTGCTGGGGCACGTGGTCTGTAATCAAGGTGTCTGCGTGGACCCAGCCAAAGTAGCAGTGATTTTCAATATGGAGGCGCTGGAAACCGTAAAATAGCTAAGGTCATTTCTGGGCCACACAGGTTACTGCCGACGCTTCATCCACAACTACGCCAAAATAAAAACACCCTTAGAAATACTATTGAATAAATCAGAATAGTTCCAGTGGACGGAAAGCTGCAGAAAGGCACTGGACACGCTAAAGGAAAACCTTGGTGAATGCACCAATACTAGTCCACCCGAACTAGGACAAACAGTTCCATGTACACATTGACGCGTCCAACATTGCGCTCGGTGTAGTCCTAGCTCAACGAGGGGACACTTCAGTCGATCATCCGGTATGTTTTTCTAGTTGCAATTTGTCAACAATAGAATGAAACTACACAAAAATAGAGTGGGAGGCACTGGAAATGGTGTACCCTCTCCAGAAATTCCGCCACTACCTATTGGGAGGTAAGTTCATTCTTTTCACAGATCATTCAGCATTGAAATACTTAGTAAACAAGCTAGTCTTGAAAGGGATAATCTGCAGATGGCTCCTACTTTTCCAGGAGTTCACATTTGAAGTAATTGTAAAGCCCAAAAGGCTTAACATAGGGCTTGATCACTTGTCCTGACTAGAGAATGGAGAAAATGGAGGATCTCTAGATGATCATTTGCCAGATGTTGATCTTTTCAGAGTAGAAGCCATCCCGGATTCCCTGAATGAAATAGTGACCTACCTCACCACAGGACAGTGTCCGCAAGAATATACTACAACACAGAAAAGGAATCTGGTAGTTCGAGCTGTGGAATATCAGCTGATAGTGGGACATCTATACAAGATGGGGCTAGACCACACTCTTCAAAGATGTGTCCTAGACCATGAAAGGGAAGCTATACTATGGGAAAGCCAAAGTGGTGTTGCGGGAGGGCACGTGGGAGCTAAACCAATATCACACAAATTACTACAAGCAGGCTTATGGTGGCCAATAGTGCACAAGGATAGTAAAGCATTTGTTCAGAAATGTGATGTTTGTCAGTGGACAGGACGACCCTCTCATAGAGATGAGCTTCCACTTCACCCCATAAAAGTAATACAACCATTCGAGAAATGGGCAGTCGATTTTGTAGGACCAATTACGCCGAATGCAAGATATTCAAAGGCAAGGTACATAATAATGGTGACCAACTACTTGACGCGTTGGAACTGCACGACAGAAAATTGTTGCTAGATTCATATTTGAAAATATAATCAGCTGATTTGGGTGTCCGAAAAGCTTGACCAGCGACCAGGGTACACATTTCATCAATGACACCATTAAGTCCCTCCTGCAGAGCTTCCTGATACAACATCATAAAAGTATTCCATATCATCCTCAGGAAAATGGCATAGTGGAAGCATTTAACAAGATACTAGAAAAGGGCCTGACGAAGATATGCAACGCGGAGCACGATGACTGGTATGAACAGATACCAGCAACCTTGTGGGCATACCGCACAATGGTAAAATGACTACACAACCAAATTCCATTCCAGCTGGTTTATGGAAGAGAAGCAGTAGTCCCAATGGAATTCATCGTACCAAGCCTTCTAATCGCAACAACGCTACAGCTATCTGAAGAGGAATCCCTAAAAGAGCGATTGCACGAGCTACAATAAATTGAAGAAGGACGATACCTTGCGAATTTTCACCAGACGGTAGAAAAGGAGAGGCAGAAAGCTTGGCACGACCAACATATCAAACACAATAATTTTCAAATTGGAGAAAAAGTTCTACTCTATGACAGTAAATTCTAGAAGTTCCCAGGAAAATTGCAGATGCATTGGCTGGGACCGTTCCACATCATAGAAATCAAACAGTCAGGAGAAGTTTGGTTGGCACAACTAAATGGCCAAGTTCTACAAGGATGGGTTAACGGTGCACGCCTGAAACCCTACCAAGAGTAAGTTGTTCATTTCATTTTCAATAACTCTCACAACCGAGAGGAGTCAGTAGGGTAGATTAGAGTCAATAACTCTCTCGCATCTGAGATGAGCATAGGTAGAATTTAGTATAACAAAATAAATTGTAGTTGAGCTATGGGGACCACAACGCAACTAATAGTGGTCAGGGAGGGGTAGTGTCCAGCGCGTCATCCAAGTCAGAAAGAAAATCATGCCGAACATCAACCCATCATTATTAAGCATAGCACCAGTGTCAGTCCGTAGGATCACCAAGATTTGGAAATAATTGCCATAATTAGCATCATCCATACTGTAATAAATTTTCCATAATAAGACATAACCCCCAGTCGTCACATTTGCCCAGATCCCAAGATCGTAGTCAGCAATGTCAGAACCCACCTTAGCAGCTAACTAATCACACGATTGTAGCCGCGGGAGAAGCCACGGAAAATTAATTAGTTATGGGGTGTCATAAACCTCACCCGCATCGGTTACTTACATAACTTGCATGCAAAGAAGTGCGAGAATGCTAGAAAAATATGAGTTAGAGTTAGAAACCTCCAAAAGAGTAAGGGAAGTTGGACCAGAACCAGAGCAGAGAAGGCGTCAGGAAGAAGAGA
This sequence comes from Pinus albicaulis, assembly GCA_034641835.2. Lineage (NCBI taxonomy): Eukaryota > Viridiplantae > Streptophyta > Pinopsida > Pinales > Pinaceae > Pinus > Pinus albicaulis. Next base: position 736,936,710 of record CM076579.1, read on the forward strand.
TTCAAGAGAAAAGACAGAGAACTATTCTTCAGGTATAACAGTGGCGAGCTAAGATGACAAGAGTAAGCCCAGTGGTCATGGAACAGGAGCTAGATAACATAATTCAGAAAATGGAGTCCCTTGTGGGAAAATATGATAGTGCGACCTTATTCGACGCAAACCTCACAGATTCCTTTGAGTTTCCTATTCTAAAAAGGCAGGTATACATTGAGAATTATACGATAGAAGCGGGACAAACAGTAGCAAGAGTCCTAACTGAGTTCAGAGGTATTCAACAATCCACGATAATGAATTTAAGAAACTTACCAATGTTTGGGATTACAGGCGTTGCGATGTAGTGAACGAAATTTCTGTTAAGCAGGTTTCAGAATGACTCTCTGTGGTTGGGAAAGGAAATTCCAATTCATGCCAAAGACATTCATAGGTTGAAAGGGCTGTCGCAGGAAGGGAGGGACGTATCTTCAGTGTTCCAAACGATATCTAAACGAGCGAAGAACTCAGGGGACACAGAATATTATGCCAAGTATGGCACCCGAAGAGGAGGAAAGGGAGAAAATATTGAGTTAATTAATAGGCCAGAGATCAGATTCGCTTTCTATCTCATTACTAGCAAGACGATGAGGCATAAAACAAAAGGGGAGTGCACATTAGACACAATTTTGGTGGCGGAGCACTGTGTCCAGGGGACCAAGCTGAACTGGTGCTCCTTCCTACTAAAGGAACTGTTTGAGGCTTGTGAAGACAACTATAAGAGGGCAACTGGGTTTATCTATGGGTATTTGATCATGGCGCTGGCCATGTGGAAATGGACATTCCCCGGCATCAGGATGCTAGTAGAGATAGCAGAGGACCAGCCTGTGGTGATGAAGTATGCCGTGGAAGGTGTCTGGAGATCCTAGCACCAAAGAGGTAAATGCAGAAGCCTTCAGAGTTTGGTATGGTCAAATGGTTGACGTAGTATTCAGTCAATAGAGAATTCCAAGGAGCCTACTGGATGAATATAGTGAGCAAGTCTGGTTCGGAGTCACGCATAAGCATACGTTCCTCAGGCCTACATGCATACCAAAAACAACGTTCCAGATGAGGCCCCTGAAGTTCCAACTTGATGAAGCGGCCTTCCACAAAAAGGTCTCTTCATGGCCAGGAGTGGCGATGGAGATCAGAGATGCAGTGTACACGTACTTCTTTGACAGAATGCTACCAAACTAGCTACCAAGAGAAATGTCGGAGGAAGTAGCGAACAGGATGTCAAACCTGCAACTCTTCCCAATTATTCAGCAACTAAACACTAAGGTAAACAACTTTAATAAAATATTTCAAGTACTAGCAAGTGATGTTATTCCGTTTCCAACTTTTTCAGAATTTCATGCATCCCAGTCTAACCCATCTCCCAACACAACCTCCATCTTTGCACCCATGCCTAATGTATTATTCAGTTCACCACCCCCAACAACTACAACGCTAGCGAGGGAGAGTAAAGCTGCTAAACTAGCAGCGGAACCGAAGGCCAAAAGGGCCAAGGTTGCAGAATCAAGTCCAGTGGTCGACCTCAAAGGAGAGGATCCACCTCGACAGTTAAGCATAGGGGTACTGATCCAAGAAGAGAAGATATTTGGGCCAGAATAAGCAAGTGGGTTGCCACCCCACAACCCCATAAATCCCCTTTATTTTTTTAACATCCACATATCACCTCTCGACCAAGATGAACTGCCGCCCACCACCTTGTCCATTCCTCGAGAACCCCACAACTCCGCACCATCCACTTCATCAGCCACCGTGTCTGATCCAGTCATCAGAAGAATAAATAATGGGGACCACGGAATGGAGGTTAACTCAGGTATAGAAGTAGTACCCCAGTTAACCCAATTGTGACTCCGCAAACTACTTTTACCAACCTCATGAATCATTTAGAACAATCAATTGAAGACAGAGTTGGGCCACTCCTCGAGCAGACTTTGCTCCAACCAACCAACCTAGCAAGTCAAGGAGGGCAACCAAATCTCAACATGGTGGACTCCAGTGACCAAATACCATAGCAAACTCCGCCACCGTCACCTGAGGACCAGTCAGCAAGATCGGTTTCCAGCGGACAACCACTCCGGGAGCGAATGCCAGATCAGGGTACCTCTGGTGCCGAAAGCATGGAGACATGGGGGACAACTCAGTTGTACCATTTCATTCAAAGGGCAGCACAGCAGGCCGAGAAGCTCCACTCGAAACTACAACATAAATGTGAATAGCAGCAGTAGTAGATAAGAACGCTTATTGAACAGCATGAACAACTGACAATGGAAAAGGAGCAGCTACAAGGACAATTGGAAACATTGATCAGGGTTTTTGGCCCACAACAGTCAAATACCATACGACATGCAGGAGACAAATGTAGTAGGGTGGGAAGTCCACCTCAGGGTGGCATATTCAAATCTTCACCAATAAAATGTAGAACTCAAAGTGGCATTGGCAGCCCGACCCGCATTTCCCGACCCAACGGCTGTGTACTCGACACAAATATTAGAAAGACAAGGCCAAGTAACGAGAATGCAGGAAGTTATGAGTACTATAGTAAGAGAATCATATGACGTACTGAAGGGTCTGCAAGAATTCTCAACAGCCCTTACCATGAAAGCACAACCGGTCTCGTTACAACTACAACAGATCTCCAAAGAAATCCAAGAAGACACAGACTCGATGGGACTTGACCAGCTCTATGCCCAGGCAGATGTGTTGGAGGTCCAGATCCAGCAAATAGAAGAGAACTCAACGATGGCCAAGTAGGCCATCCGGGAGCTTCGGAAACCCGTAAAACTCAGCACTCAGACGATGCAGCAATTGGCCTCAGAGGCCAACATGCAAATCAAAACAGTGTTTGGCGCCTTGTCGCCAAATGCAGGGGAGGAAGTTGTCAGAAAAATCACGACTGAGATTGAAAAACTAATGCAAGGGTGGCAGCAGGCCATGGAAACCTTCCACAAGATCAAAGCATCAATGCTAACCAAGGTCCCAGATTTGGGGCCCTTGTTTGGACAACCAGGAGTAGGCAGACAGACAGAATAGGGCGCAGGGCTGAGCCGACCCATGGAGGTAGAGATAGTGTAGGACAATTGACTCGAGGCGAGTCAATAGGGTGTGGTCGGGGCCTGTTGGGGACCTTGTTTTTAAACTTAACATATTTTGAGTTGCGGGGAGTACGTGGAAGAACGCAACAACAGTAAGTGGAAAGGTGTCAAGGTTGCGAAGGTGCAAAGAACAGATGTCACGACTGTTACGGGAGCAGACATAGATGGCAGAAGAATGCGTAAGGAAACGAGCAGTGAACTCCCGATGAACTGAAAGAAATGAAAGATAGGTGAGAGAAAATAAAGGAGTAACTTCCAGTCATGCTGGCATCAGAACAAATAGGCAGCCAACCAGCAGGGAAGAGGTTGGTGCAGATGGGGATAGGCAACAGGGAGCCGCAGGAGAGCTCTGCCTGTGTTGGACTATTCTCCATTCCTTTGTATCTGTATTTTCTATCTGTTCAATAGGGTGTATTTTATTCTTTTCTGTTTATACTCATGCAGCTGAGTTTTTTAATAGTTCGCCACTAATGGATGATGATTAATATATTCATAAGCATTGTTTCGAGTAATTGTTATGGTTTTGAGTGAATGGTTTTGCAAGCACCTTTTAAAATTTTATTTACTGTAAGTCTGAATGCTTCCTCGAGAGGTAGATGTTATGGAATGTTCTGTTATGGATGGTTAAACTTTAGCTTTGCTTTGATTCAACTATATGGACACTGCTAGGATGATACCGATCGACTCCACATCACAGTAAGGTCGCGACATGTCTCGGGTGAGACTCTCTGCCCTTCGGAGCAAAGTGCAAATTCCGGTGTGAAACTAGACTACGACGGAAACCATTGTTGGCTCTTACACCTGAACCCAGGTCTTCTCTGCGAGACCTATTCTCTCACCAACAATCCCTAACTTCAGTTATTCAATCAGGTTGGAAAATAGAAATGGAATGGAGAAATTCCTCCATATCCTCATCCCTTCTTGAGAGTGCATTTGCCACAAAATCTTGCTTCCCCTTTTTGTAGATGATTTCAAAATCATAACCCAACATCTTTGTGACCCATTTTTCTTCTCTTATGAAGATAATATTTGTTCCAAGAAGTATTTAAGACTATCATGATCTATTTTTATGTTGAAGTGTCCTCCCATTAGGTAAGGGAAATTTTTCTTGATGTCATTTAGTATTTCCACCATTTCCTTCTCATAAATAGGTTTGTGTAAATACTTTCCCTTGAGTATATGACTTTAAAAAAAAATGGGTCTTCCTTCCTGCATTAAAACAACACCATTTCCATTTCCTCAAGCATCACATTCCACAATAAAGGTTTTTATGAAGTCTATTTTAGCGAAGACCGAAGCTTGACACATTGCCTCTTTAAGATGTGAAAAGGACTTAGTTACTTCTGTAATCCAAATAAATGCATCTTTCTTCAGTAATTTTGTTAGAGGTGTTTTTATTTTCCCATAATTCTTAACAAAATTTCGATAATACCCTGTCAACCAGAGAAATCCTTGAAGGTAACTTAAGGTTGTAGGGATTTTCCACTCCTTGATGGCTTTAATTTTTTAGGGTCTACCTTAATACCCTCATGAGATACAATATGAACCAAATATTCCACTTCGTCTACCCCAAAGTAACATTTGGTGGGTTTTGCATACAATTTTTTTGGCTAGTTTGAGCACCCTATCAACATGTTTAACATGACCTTTCCAAGACTTTTTGTAGATTAGTATATTATCAAAATATAGAAACTCAAATTTTCTAAGGTTTTGAAAGTGGAATTCATCAATCCCTGAAATGTGGAAGGTGCATTAGTAAGTCCAAATGGTATGTCCAAAAACTCATAATTACTATTAGACAATGTAATCCTTTGGGATTATTGTAAAAAGGTAATTAGGTATGAAGATTATTTGTAGTAACATATAGATCGTTTGGAAAACTAATAGCCCACATATATCCTCCATGTAATAAATATTTCTTCTTTCTTAATGAATAATCATTGGAGTTTTTTTGCACGATCCTCAATCTCACATGGTATCAAATTTAAGTTCTCCGTACATATGAGAGAGAAGAACGGGTGAATGTTGTTGAGGATAATTTGCCTTCATCAAAGGCCTAACATTCATGACAGCACTGTCCCTTAATTATAGGAGAAAATTATGTAAATTTCTCTACTAATTGATATGAAATTAGTATGTAATTATCTCTCTTTAATTATAAATAAGAATCCTCACCAAAATTACAGTGTGGTGGTTTATTCAACCTTCTTATGGTATCAGATTTCAGGTTCTGTTTGTGTGCAGTCTGAAGGTTGATCGGTGGTCAAGTGTGGAGAAAGAAGACAACTGCCATCCGAGAGCTATTGAGCTGCTGTTGACCTGTGTTCGGAGCTTATTGAGCTTGCAAGAACAAGGAGCGTTCAATCTGAAGTTTTAGGTAGTGGTTTGCAGCTTGTTTCTTTCTTCCTTCTGCCAGTTTTTTTTGTTGTTCTATCCTTTCCTCCCCATGGCTACCGAAACCTCCCTTCTTCCTTTCAAAACCTTAATTCATATGATCACCATTAAACTTTCCTCCACCAATTATCTCCTTTGGAAGAGTCAACTTCTTCCTCTTCTTGAGAGTCAGAATTTGTTGGGTTATGTTGATGGCACCATCGTACCGCCCCCTCAGTTTAATCCTGCTACTTCTCAGACACCCAATGACAAGCACCTAGAGTGGAAATCTGCAGATCAACGTCTTCTCTGCCTTCTTCGTTCCTCCCTCACTGAGGAAGCCCTGGCAGAGGTTGTTGGCCTCTCTACTGCACGTGAGGTTTGGCTTGCTCTGGAGAACACCTTCAACCACCGTTCGAAGGCCCGCAAAATCCATCTCAAGGACGAACTTCAGCTGATGAAACGCGACACCAAATCTGTTGTTGACTATGCTCGTGCGTTCAAAGCCCTCTGCGATCACCTTCATGCAATTGGTCGGCCCGTTGATGGCACTGATAAGGTGCACTGGTTTCTCCGCGGCCTCGGCACTGATTTCTCTTGCTTCTCCACTGTGCAGATGGTGCTCACGCCTCTTCCCAGCTTTGTCGACCTAGTTTCCAAGGCTGAGAGCTTTGAGATTTTCCAAAAGTCACTCGAGCCCACTGCTCCTCCTGCTGCCGCGTTCACAGCTGCCAGTCGTGGTCCTGAACGGTCAACCCAGCGCAACTCCTTCCGCAACTTCCGTGGCCAAACCCCTGCAAATCGTGGTCGTGGTAACTCTGCAAATCGTGGTCATCATTCCTCTGGTCCAGGACGTCGCCCTCCCCACTGCCAAACCTACCGCCTTGATGGCCATTATGCTGATCGCTGAAATCAAAGGTATGTCTGCAGTGACTCAACTGCTCATCTTGTCGAAGCCTTCACCAGTTCCTGTTCTCTCAATGATGCAGCGGTCTCTGATTGGTTCTTAGACACTGGAGCTTCAGCCCATATGTCTAATGACCCATCTCACTTGGACCAGTCCACTCAGTACAATGGTAAGGATTCTGTAATTGTGGGAAACGGTGCCTCCTTACCCATTACACATACTGGTACCCTCTCTCCTGCTCCAAATATTCATTTATTAGATGTCTTGGTTGTTCCCCATCTCACCAAAAATCTTCTGTCAATTAGTAAATTAACCTCTGATTTTCCCTTATCTGTTACTTTTACTAATAATCTTTTCTCTATTTAGAATCTTCAAACGGGAAAGGTGGTAGCAACCGGTAAGAGAGATGGCGGCCTATATGTGCTGGAGCGTAGCAACTCTGCTTTCTTTTCTGTCCTTAAAAATAAATCTTTACATGCTTCCTATGATTTATGGCATGCTCACCTTGGACATGTAAATCACTCTGTTATTTCGCATTTAAATAAACAAGGACTTCTTTATCTTACGTCTTCATCGCCCTCTCCCACATTATGCAGTACCTGTCAACTTGCGAAAAATCATCGCTTGCCTTATTCACGTAATGAACATAGGTCATCTCATGTATTAGATCTTATTCATTGCGACTTATGGGGCCCTTCCCCCGTCAAATCCAATTTGGGGTTTGTCTATTATGTTATTTTCATTGATGATTATTCATAATTCACTTGGCTTTATCCTTTAAAATTCAAATCTGACTTTTATAATGTTTTCACTCAATTTCAAAAATTTGTGGAAACTCAATATTCTGCTCGCATTAAAATTTTTCAAAGTGATGGCGGAGGTGAATTCACTAGCACTAGCTTTCAAACTCATCTTCGTACAGCCGGCATTCACCATCAGCTTTCCTGTCCCTATACACCCGCCCAAAATGGTCGTGCTGAACGCAAACACCACCACGTGACCGAGACTGGCCTAGCCCTTCTTTTTCACTCTCACCTTTCTCCTCGCTTCTGGGTTGACGCTTTTAGCACTACAGCTTACATCATCAATCGGTTGCCAACATCGCTTCTTGGAGTTAAGTCACTGTTTGAACTTTTATATGGTTCTTCTCTAAATTATGAAAATTTCCATCCCTTTGGTTGTCGTGTTTATCCTTGTTTACGTGCTTATATGCCTAACAAATTTTCCCCATGCAGCATTCCCTGCATTTTTTTGGGTTACAGTCCCTCTTATAAAGGGTTTCGTTGCCTTGACCCCGTCACCTCTCGGCTCTATATCACCCGACACGCTCAATTTGATGAAAATCATTTCCCTTTCATCGATACCTCTCATGCTCAACCCCTTTCTTCTCTATAATTTTCCCCTTTCTGGAACCTCATATTTTACATACTGACCCTCCTCCATCATCCCCTGCACCACATTCTCCGCATATTACTCAATTCGTATTTAACCCATGTGCTATCTGTACTGATCCAATGGAAGAATCTTTGCAGGCTACTGATTCCTTTGCAGGTCCCTCTTCATCACCACCAGCTTCTAGTCCACCTACCACTGAGGCACGGATCGCTCCTCATGTTCCTGCGCCAACAATTTCGCTAGGGTCTCACCCTATGATCACACGAGCTAAAGTTGGTATTTTACAAACTCGTCATCCAGCAAACCTTGGTGTCTTGGGCTCATCTGGACTTCTTTCTGCTCTTCTTGCCTCCACTGAACCTAAAGGATTAAAATCTGATGCTAAGAATCCTGCCAAGCTTGCTGCCATGGATGAAGAAGTTCACGCTCTGCAAAATAATCACACCTGGATTTTGGTTCCTCGACCTGCAAAGACCAATATTGTGGGCTCCAAATGGGTGTTCCGGACCAAATATCTTCCTGATGGATCCATTGAGCGATTCAAAGCTCGCCTTGTTGCCAAAGGATATACCCAGGTACCTGGTCTTGATTACACTGACACCTTTAGTCCTGTTATCAAGGCCACTACTGTCGATGTTGTGCTTTCTCTTGCTATTACCAACAAGTGGCCTATTCGTCAACTTGACGTCAAGAATGCGTTCCTCAATGGCACTCTCACTGAAAATGTTTATATGGAACAGCCGCCTGGGTACATTGATCCTCGCTTTCCTAATCATGTATGTCTGTTAAAGAAAGCTCTATATGGTCTCAAGCAAGCTCCTCGTGCCTGGTTCCAGTGCTTCAGCTCTTTTCTTATTCAACTTGGTTTCTATTGCAGACGCGCTGACCCTTCTCTATTTGTCTTTCATAAGCAATCTGACATTATCTATTTGCTTCTTTATGTTGATGACATTATTTTTACTGGCAACAACACCTATCTTCTTGACAACTTTATTTGTAAACTCAATTCTGTGTTCGCCACTAAATATTTGGGTCCTCTCAGTTACTTTCTTGGCCTTGAAGCTTCGCCAACTGCAGATGGTCTCTTTCTCAGTTAGCTGAAATATGCACGGGATATTCTTACTCGCGCTCAGTTACTTGATAGTAAACCTGTCCATACTCCCATGGTTGTCTCCCAACACTTGTCTGCTGATGGCCCTCTGTTTTCTGATCCCACTCTTTACAGGTCTCTCATTGGAGCACTACAATACTTGACCATCACGCGCCCAGACATTGCTCATGCTGTCAACTCTGTTAGTCAATTTTTGCATGCTCCAACTGAAGATCACTTTCTTTCTGTTAAGCGTATTCTTCGCTATGTCAAGGGCACCCTCCATTTTGGCCTTACATTTTGCTCATCTGCTACTCCTGGTGCTCTAGTTGCTTACTCTGATGCTAACTAGGAAGGCTGTCCAGACACTCATCGCTCTACCTCTGGCTACTCTATTTATCTTGGTGACAGTTTGGTCTCTTGGAGTGCTAAGAAGCAACCTACTGTATCTCGTTCCAGTTGTATTGAATATCGTGCTCTTGCAAACATTGCTGCCGAACTTATTTGGCTTACGCATCTCCTTCGTGACCTCCAGGTTCTCATTCCACAACGACCTCTTCTCTTATGCGACAACAAGAGTGCTATTTTTTTGAGCTCCAATCCAGTTTCTCACAAGCGAGCCAAGCATGTTGCATTAGACTATCATTTTCTTCGCAAACTTGTTGTCGCTGGAAAACTTCACACGCAATATGTGCCCTCTCATCTACAGGTTGCCGACATCTTCACAAAAAGTGTTCCTCGACCCCTTTTTGAATTTTTCCGATCCAAGCTTCATGTTCATTCCAATCCGACGCTCAGCTTGCGGGGGGGTGTTGAGGATAATTTGCCTTCATCAAAGGCCTACCATACAGAAATTAAGGCCTGACATTCATGACAGCACTGTCCCTTAATTCTAGGAGTAAATTATGTAAATTTCTCTGCTAATTGATATGAAATTAGTATGTAATTATCTCTCTTTAATTATAAATAAGAATCCTCACCAAAATTACAGTGTGGTGTTTTATTCAACCTTCTTAAATGTTCCAAGTAATTTCATTGAATGTTATTCATCAATTTTTATAAGTACATTTTTATAAGGTTGTTCATCAATTTATGAATGTTGTTCAATGAGAATCACACCTACAAAATGTGGTGGATCTGTCGACGGGCGAGTCTATGATTTGACTAAAGAACAAGAAGCATTGTAGGTTTTTGCGTTGGATAAACATCTCGAATTCGGTGATATGTAGTAGAAGATATTCCTATTCACCAACAATTAGTAAGAACTATGTTTAAAATTTCTTTGATATTTTTCCGAAGCATCATAATTAAACTTTAAAGTGAGAACCATTCTGAGTGTTGGCTTAATGTATTTGTGGTTGTTATGGCTGCATTAGCTATATGTCATTGTTATGATTGTGTTAACTATCATTGCTATAAACCACCATATTATGTCCGTTCGACTGGTACAAAAACTATTCATGCCAACTCTCTACTTTATTTTACAACTTTCATAGTAGCGGTGGTCATGTTTTAAGAATATCCATAGTTCAAAATTTACCTGAATTATCCCAATGGCGTATTTTTGCACAAATTAAAATGATATTTTTCAACTGCAGGGTTGTGAAAAACTATGATTAGAAGTGAAGGTACCATAAGTATATGTCCCAATAATTTTCAGGGCTTTGTGTTCATCCCAATCATTGTAACTGTTTTTTCTTCTCTGCCTCAGCAACCACGTCAAGTGCTTGGCGAATCTGATATCTATGTCCATAGTATGACCCGTTGTGAAATTAAAACATCCATTATCTCATTTGTAGTGTTGCAGATCCACGAAAGATCCAAGGTTGATGGTTCGATCGTAGCTTACGAAATTTAAGCGCCCCATAGTTCCTCCTCACCATCCCTTTTTGTTAGTCAGCCCACGTGAACACAGAAGTATGGCACCGAAATACCATGAAGGCTAGCTTCATTGACTAGGCATGTAGTAAAAAAAATATTTTAACAAGCACTCAATGCGCTTGGTGTTTTGCACTTCATTCCTATCTGGTCATTTGTTCAAGACTTGGAGAATCTCTTGACTAGCTAGGAGAAATATGTAGAAGAATTTTTCACAAAATATTTTCTTGGCGTGTTTCAAAATTTGATACATTTTACATCCTTCCAAATTCATAAAGATCAAAGTTCTTTTAAAATATCTTAATTAAGGTCATAAAGATTATAAATTAAGTTTTATTTTTGAAGGTCATATTTTTAAAGGACATTTTAAATAAATAATGTGAACAAATTGATTAAAATATTAAAGTTCTTCAAGCAATATTAGATGCAAAATGCATTCTTGGAATTTCATATTTGGCATAGTCTTGATCGGTAGGTAGAACTATTTAGAGCGGCTCGAGAAGATAAAGAGCACAAACATATTTAATTATTTATGGGAAGTAATTTGTGAATGAGAAGTCAGAGAAAATGATGATGATGATGATGAATCTAAAGTGAAGCTAAAGGAAGAAGGGCCATTCAAGCCCGTGTCTACCAAGGATCCTTCTATTTGGAAAATAAAGTACAAGAATTTTTTTTCCCTCATCAATGTTATAGTAAGCAAGGAGGTAAGAAAAAATATTGTTTTAGTTACTGATGCATATGTTGCACTTAAGAAGTTGAAATAATTGTATGACTCTCATTTAGAATTAGAACTCATATATTTTCTCATAAATTTTTTAATCTTGAATCAAAAGATGGTGACCCATGGCACTAGCTTAAGAAATAATAGCTATAATGCATGACATTAATACCACAGGATTAAAGATTGATCTTCCTCTCACAACCTTCATAACGGCCCTCTATATTACCTACCCTCACTACCTTTAAACTCTGAAATCAAGTGGCAATATGAAAAGTGTAACACTTGAATCCCTAGTTGTCAAGATTGCAAAAAGAGAAAAATCCTTTAGAAAAAAGAAGAAAGAATCACAATCCATTGAAGAAATTGTATGTGTTTCCTAGAAATGAAATACAGGTCCTTCCAGAGGAGAAAATATCAAAACATGACATGGGATAAATAACTTTAGATGAAGGGGGGATAGATGGAATTAGAAACAGAGACATAATCTACATTGTGTTTGTTATGGAAGAAAATGTCTGAAGCTGAAACATGTAGAATTCCATGGGAGAAAATCACAGAACAAGAAGAAAGAGAGAAAGCTCTAGAATAAGAGAAAGGTAATGCACTAGAATTTTCTCATTATTTTGTTTCTCACTATAGTATTGGATTGCATGAGGATGTATTTAGCATTGCATATTCTTCCTGGAGAGACACATGAATACTTGACACAGGTGCCACCTGCCACATGATATTTCATAGAGAATCTTTCAAATAATTTGATGAAAATATAGATGGTGTTGTATACTTTGGTAACAAGTCTAGTCTCAAGCATTCAGGATTTCGAACAATTAGATGGAAGCTACCCAAGTTTTCATATTTTGTCCTACATGATGTTTTATATCTTCCTTAGTTGCGAAGGAGCCTATTTCCCTTGTGCATGTAAGTCAACAAGGTAATTAATTTTTTCATGGAATGGCTAAGATAAGGAGGGTTTACGAAAATAAATTTATGATGATTGGATAGGAATAAGAAAGATTAATGAAGTTAAAGGGGACATCTGCATCTTTTTCACAAAATTTAGCTCATGTCGCTTAGCATAATGAAGTTACATTGTCTTTAAGTTTTCTATGGTATACCATATGTGGACATGCTAATTATCATAGTCTTTGTTTAATGAATAAGAATGGTGTTTATGGTCTTCCTACTATTCCTTAAAAATTAAAACCATGTTCTACCTATATTCTAGGAAAACATAGCAAACAACCATTCCATTAATCTAATTCTAGATCAAATAGAAAACCCGGATTGCTTCATTCAAATTTGTGTGGTCCTATGTTTGTACCTTATGTAAGTGGAAATAAATATATCATGAAATTTATTGATGCTACACTAGAATTTCTTGGGTATATTTGTTAAAATACAAGTCTAAAGAATTTTAATCATTTAAAAACATTAATGTATGGATTGAAAATGAAGCTAAAACCGTAGATTGGTGTCCTTCATACTGATAATGGAAAAGATTATACTAGTAATGATTTTCAATCCCATCTTCGACGAAATGGTATCCAACATCAAACAATAGATCCATACAATCCTCAACAAAATGGTGTAACTGAGAGGATGAACAAAACATTTCTAAAGATGGTTCATTCCATGATGTTCTTTAAGAATGTCAAACTATTTTTTTGCATTGATGCTTGTGTGCAGTATATGTGAAGAAATATGTCCACCGCATGATATTCAAAACAAGACTCCTTTGGAAATGTGGCATGTCCACACCCTATTCATCAGGCATCTTAAGGTTTTTGGTTCCACTTGCTATGTGTTGATTCCAAAACAACAGAGAAAGAAAATTGATGTGAGGATTCAAAATTTTATTTTCTTGTGGTATTCTGATACCACCAAGGCATATCGTCTTTACGAAGAGGTGAATAAGAATTTTTTTTATTCCTTGAGTTTGCCAAATTTGATGACTCTGTTGAACGACAACTTGATCGACTAGAAAATATTTCTCCAATGAATAATTATTGTGAATTTTACAATGAGATTCCAAATGTTGAAGCGGGGAACCCAATTATGGTCCAATATTTGTAATCTCCCTCTACAGTATCATATCCAACTCCTCCTTATGAAGAAGCTCTAGAAATATCATCATATTTGGATGATTTTATAAGTAGAATTTATAATTTAAACATTGATGATGCTACACCTTTAGAGGATCCATTTGAGTCGTTCTAAAAAACAAGAAAAGTTGTTGATCGAGACACTTGAAAGTGTCCATCCTGATGAGATCAGAAAGAATAGGACTAGGAGTTCTACAATAGATGAAAATGGAGGTGCAAATTCAAGTGAAGTTGATGACATAAATACTTTTTATAATTGTAAATTGATTTTTCCTGTTGACTTTAAACCTAATTCCTTTAAATAAGCTTCTTACCATGATGAGTGGAAAGAATCCGTGTAGAATAAATATGATTCTCTCATAAAAAATCACACTTGGAAGTCGATAGACCCTCCATACGTATCCAACTGATTGGTTTGAAGTAGGTCTGTAAAAACAAGTATAAAGTAGATGTTTCACTTCACAAGCACAAAGCAAGGATATTGGAAAAAGGATTTCCACAAAATGAAGGCATTGATATGAAATGGGTGACCATCTGGACCATATTCTCTTTGGATGCACATAAAGGATGGAAAATCCATCAGAAAGATGTGAAAATATCTTTCTTGAATTGGGACCTGAAAGTCAACGTTTTTATGTCTCATCCTGAATGAGATTTTGTAAATGGACAAGAACAGAAGGTGTGGAAGCTCATAAAATATTTGTAAGGTATAAAGTAGGCACAATGAGCATGGTATGAAAATATAATTGAGCATATTCTAAAGAAAATTTTGAAATATTAAAATATTAATGATGCAACTCTGTTTTTCAAGAGTGTTGGCAAAACAATGGTGTATCTTGTAGTGTATGTATATGATTAGTTAGTAACAAAAAATAATTGCGTTAGTGTATTCGGGGCATAGGAGTACGAATACTCTGCTTAGCAGGCAGGTTTCTTACCTACATAAGAGTCATAGGAAAAAATGGTTTTTTAAATGTTAGTGGAACAATTTCAACATGTAATAAGCTACGTTAGAAAGGAAACATAACATGCTACATTAAAAAAAAAAAGAAGCTCGATAGAGAAAACACACTAATAAATCAAAATGGAGAGAGCTTCTCCCCTTATTAGGTGCTAGTGGTAATAGAATATAGAAGGCTAAATCTCTTGTAGTGGATCCTTTGACCTACGAAGCTTCAATATCCAAGACAAGGGGGTGTCTTCCCCTCAAGTTTTCAACGAGCCTCTTTTCCCTCTGAAAGGATGGTAGATCAACAAATAGTGCCATCCAGGGATGCCCACAATGCCATCTAGGAATTCTCACAATGCCATCCAGGGATGCCCCTACTGAGGTGAGGAGTCATCCAAGGTACCACCTACTTCTTGGAAAATGTTTGTTGCCATTGACATTAAGGAAGAATCAACCGACCCAAAAGAGTACTAATGCAAGGGACCAGGGTTTCTGATGTATTAGGGCATAGTGTGATGGGTTAACTAGGCGTGATGGCGAGAAATGGTTATAATTGATGATGGTATTTAAGTGGCCTAAGGTCAGAGCTGTAAATGTGAGTGGCGACAGTCATAAAAATTTCTGGTGAGGAAATCCCTGGTGTCAATAGGACATCCAGGGTGGGTGTATGGTTGCTATGGGTGTCATGGTTGGGTGTGGTAAAAGAATGTGTAGTTCTAACCAAGGGTGATTAGGGACTGCTGCTAGGTGAGAAATGTAAATGGATGTGTGGGAGTGCTCTGATAAAAAAATATTTGTACATTTTCCAAAAGAATATAAAATGGGTTTGGATGTACACGCACACAGACGGGTGCCCCCATAAACATGAAATAACCCTTCACCATGGTGTGAGGAGTGTGTTTTGTTGAGGGTGGGGGCCCCATTGTTTGGTCTCGGTGCAGGGGTGATGAAGCGGATGAAAAATGTCGTAGATGGGCTATGCTGATGGGGTGTGATAGGCAAAATGTGAGACACAGTGGTGCATTTTTCTCATCTTCTTGTGAGAATGGTAGCTCTAGAAAGGGGTTTTAACATGACATGGAGAAAACTTGACTTGATGTATGATGGATGAATGAACATGAAGTGCTTCCTAGGCTTGGGGTTTTATGGCCATGGCTCCAGACCTTTGGTGTATGGTCTACATGAGTGATGGATGCCATGGGGGGTAAGTTTGTATCGACCTGTAAGGATGTTTATCATGTGCAAGGTGGGTTGTTGATAAACATGGTCGGGTGAATGAAGCCTATAGTCGATTTCTTTGAAGAAATGATGTTAGGATATGCAAAGCTTCTTGGGGAGCCTATTATGTTAGGGGTAGAATGATACCTTCTCTTGTACCTTTTTTGGCTGGGACATATTGTGATTTGCCATGTTTGTAATACCTGCAACCAATACCCCAAGTAAAAGTATATTTTTCATACAAACATATTTGAAATAATTTGAATTTAAAGCAATAAGGGAGGGCATACTTGTTGTGCCTTAAAATGAATTTTTTCTGAGGCATGGATTTATGGGGCCTGGTTTGAACATGATGAAGCATTGATCGTTGTGTTTCTCGCGGTTTTGTGATCGGGTACTCTGAGCTCTATTTATGGTTTGTTGAAAAATGAGAAAAGGGAAATATATGGGCCAATATTATTCATTTCAACTCATTTGTTTCTTTTGAGGGTCTGAGGTCAGTGTTGACCTCCTGTTCCCAAGCTTCTCTTGTAGTTGCAGTCAACCTGAGTACCTAGGATTCATTTTTTGATTGTCTGGTGGGACCTTAAACATCCTTCTTTTCATTTTTTTCATTTTCTTGAATGGGGGGTCCGTAAAAATATGGATTTGTATGGATTATATACCCATTTTTTGGTTAGGTCACGTGGGTGATCAAGGGTGACCTGCGCAGTCCTCAGGCAAAAGGTAACTTTTGCGTGAGATCCTCGCGGTTAGCGAAACTTATGAGCAATGGACTGCGCATCTGTATCTGAAATAAACACGCAGTCATAGGCCTAAGTTTTTCACAGGCGCGGGGAAGTAAGTTTTTTGAAAAAAAATATAATATTTTTTGGTTAAAAAATGATTTTTAGATTTTTCTCTAGTGAAAGGATGTTGTGGTGGGAGAGAGACTGGTTTGATCTCTGTGCAACTATGGCCCAAGACCCCGATGATAAAGGCATCATATCTTAGTACAGTTTACTAAAGTTCTCATAGAACAACCAACTAAGAACCCAGGATGGGTTATTGCGATACTTGGTTTGATGCTAGAACAGGAGATGACCCATTATGGTTTTGCGTCATAGGGATGTCGTGATCCAGCCGAAGATCGACGTCTATTTTGTGACTGGTTTGTTTCCTCAGGGGGAGGCCCATCCCTGTCCACTTCCTCTTGGGGGAGTGAACATCCATCGTTAGGTTGAGGATAAGGAGCATTTTGGTCCTGATGCGATCGCTCGAGGATCCATCCTTTTGAGCTTTGTGATGGACCTGGCTGAGAGAGCTTCCTTGATGATGATAGTTCACCTATCTGGGTTGATGACACCCCATCGAGTGTCGGGTACACATCTTGCAGTTTTGTGTCGGCTTCAGACCGATCACTTTTTTGACTGGGCGCCTTATGTTTATGAGGGCATGGTCATGTAGCTGGGAAAGGCCCAGAGGGGGGCTATTAAAGCCTTCACTTATGTGATAATCCTATGTAGCATCATGTATGAGAGGGTTGTGATGCTTCAAAATTTTGTGGAAGTGCCCTCGGGTCCTCTGAGGGATCCTAGGATGCATCGGTGGGTAGTTGTGATGCTCCTTGCCAGAGGAGGAGAGTTGGGTTGCTACTGGGATGCGACGATTGAGGCATGGTTCAAGTCAAAATCACAAATGTTTGTTGACTTCCTGTATTTAGGGATGGACTTTTGGGGGGATCTGGATATGGGTCTTCCTGCAAGTTATGCATGGGGTCCGACATGTATGAATTTTTATGTTTTTTTGCATTTTGAGGATTTTTATTATAAATAGATATATATGTATTTCATGGTGACAATTATACTATTTTTTTCTTCCCTTGCAGACGTGGGTACGACAAAACATCCTACCGCTTGTTTGGTGGGTCACCAACCTAGGAGGAGGGTCATGATTGGGGCTGGCTAAGCCACATTTGGGGGGCAGGGTGGTGTAGGATTTCCCTCATGAAAGGGTAGCAGCACTGCAACTGCTAGCAGGGATGCTGCTCTTCTTGCCCATACTGACTCAAACAAGGCACATGTGGCGATGATCAAGGAGTTTTTGGCTACTGACAACATTAGAGTGTTGGCATTAGAGGCTGAGGCTAAGGCTGTTGATGCTCATGCTGCAGGTATGGCCAATTCGTGGATTCAGTTAGAGAGGTTGACTAGAGGCATGTAGACCATGAGATTGTTTGATGACCTAGACAACGTCTGGTTGGAGACAATGATGGATTGAGAGAGGGAACATCGCCCTACTTTACACAGGGCAACACTTGCGGTTTTGGCTACTGCACCTATATTAGCACTAAGTGCTTCTGTGGGTAAAGAGGACCTACCAGGCAGGGCTCATCCCTAGAGATTTTTGTATGATTAGGGAAAACACCCATTATGAGGATGCTTCCTTATTTTGATGACATATATATTTTTGATTAACATGATGGTCAGGGGCTTGTTTTGTATACTGGGACTCATATATATTTTGATATATATATATATATATATATGCGAGATGTATATTTTTGAAGATCTTATGATGTGGCTATGTTTATAATTTGGTTTATTTTTAAATGTATTTGTGATGGCTGTTATGTACCTATGATGGATATTTATTATTTATGCCTTTGGTTTTTATGGATGACGGTTTATACAAGATTAATTCCAGTCTAGGATATGTTTAGCTATGCATTCGGTTGTCTGGTTTTAATTTCTTGGTATATGTGTAAATGTAATGTGATCAAAATGAGGACTCAATCGTCGTGCATGTAAGTATTTCCTAAATAGGTGTGAATCCCGTACTTCATGTTGGGCCACTAATTTGTATTATTATTATCACTTCTTGACATCCCTTTCATCCATTTCTAATGTTCTTTTATCATATTATTTATCATAATTTATTATATAATTCCATTTCATAATTATTTATGCTCTTTTGGATAAATAATACTTGGTATCCTTTATTTTAATAAATTAATGATTATTATGCATGATTTTGCTAATGATGGTTTATTAATGAATTCCTTATAACATCACTCACTATTTTAGCCCTCAAGATCTCTTCGAGATTACAGATTTGATCTTCAGCTGATAATTAAATATTGCAACTCAGAAATTTGCTGGGATAACAAGAGACCATTTTTCGTTGAATGTTTTGGGAAAACAAAGAAGAATCATGAAAATATGAAACATGGGTTTTGTGAAGAATGGACCAAAATAGTTTTCCTAGGAGAATTTTTCCAAAATTCGGTCTTGATTTAGACAAATGCAGGGTTCTTCGAAGGACAAATTTGTAGATTTTCCAGTTGTGGCCGTTTTTTAAAATTGCCCCAGTTGTAATTGCCAGATTCAACTTGTGCCATTTGAATCATGATGGAAAGATCTTTCAGATCTAATCTTTCTTATTGAGGTTTTTTAATCAGTCTATTTCCATTTGTTGTTTGTATATTTAAAGGGACACAAATCAGAGAGAAGGGGGAAGGCATAGAGGGTTAGTGTCTAAGAGAACAAGTTTTGTAACAAAATATTTTTAATTAATTGAATGCAAGTCATTTTGCCATTCTATCTGTAAGTTGTGAGTCTACTGCAGCCCTGGTAAGAGAGTTGGGCCCACTCTTCTGATCAGGTGTTGTGTTATTTCATTTTGTTGCTTTCACATTTCTATTTAAGTATTTTAACTGTTATTATGATATGTTCTTTAATTGTTGTGAATGCTTTTATAATTCTGCAATTTATCTTTAATTACTATTACGGTAGTTCTGGTTGTTTTAATTGTTGAATTTGTGATAAATATTGGATTGTTCCGTTGTTCCTGCATATACCTTGTGCATTACCTTGAAATAATATACGCACTCAGATTGATAATTAATGTGGGAAAGGGTTTGAATATTCATTCACACTTGGACACCAAAATTTTGGCGCCGTTGTCGGGGAGGCTAACAAAGGTGCAAGAACACAATTCATATTGATCTAAGGATCAATCTCTCATCCTAGGGAGGGAAATTCTACTTTGCTCTAGGTCTTGAGCATAGTTGTTTTGTTTTCCTTTTTGATTGATTTCTTAGGAACCAATCTCTCGTCCTAGGGAGGGAAATGCTACCTTGCTCTACATCTTAAGCATAGTTGTTTTGTTTTCCTTTTCGATTGATTTCTTAGGAACCAATATTTTAGATCTCATCTCATATTTCAGATCTTTCAGAGCAAGGGAAATTCTACCTTGCTCTAGGTCTTCAGTGTAGTTGTTCTGTTTTTATTTTTGATTGATTTCCTAGGAACCAATCTCTCGTCCTAGGGAGGGAAATGCTACCCTACTCTAGGTCCTGAGAATTAGTCGTTTTTCTTTGCTTTTATTTCTGTTGATTTCTTAGGGCCCAATTTCTTGTCCCGGGGAGGGAAATGCTACCCTGCTCCAGGTCCCGAGCTTAATATTTCATTGATTTGCTTTCTTTATTTTTGTTTAAACACCCAATCTCTCATCCCGGGGAGGGAAGTTTCACCTTGCTCTACGTCTTGAGCTTTAAGAATTGTTTTTTTTTTTCCCTTCCTCCAGTTCTATGAACAGAGATATAAACAAAAAGGCAGAGAAAGACCCCCAAAACTCATAGGATGAGGTCAAGGAAGAAAGCATCAACACAATATGGAACTCAGTCAAGGAACTTCCGGATGCGACAAATATTGGAAATCAAGACTATATTGAAGGTTGGTTTCACTCTGTTGTTTGCTTGCAACTCTTGGCACCATCTTTAACAGGGAAGTTGGTCTCTCATACCCATGTATTTATTAACATACATTTTTCAAATACAGGTATGTGCATACTTGAGGCATTATTTCAAAAATGGCTTCACTGGAAGTACTCTTATATGTAAGTATATTTTTTTTTCAAAATATAGTGTAGTGTAGAATATAGAATGAATAAAGAGATAAATAAATAAATTTCTTTATATGTAAAAATAGTTGTTTTTGTTGCAAAACGCTGTGAAAATTAACATCGGTGATAAATATTCAAAATTATTTATGTATGTAGATGAATTATATTGGAAATAAAATTTATACAAAAATTCATATTCATTTTGATCACCTTTTTGGAAATATTCCTTAATTATCATATCTTATGGCTTGCGGGTTTGATGAAAATTCTGGAAAAACTGTCGGGATAATAATGTTTTGAGGGACCAAATTGGTATATTTTTAAGACCTGTTTCTATCCTATGTAGCCCTTTATGTTTAATTTCTAATCCAATTTGAATCACTCGATTTGGATTTGAAACGAAAAATTTATGGTTAAAATATCAATTGTTGGTCTGAGTTGGGAAATTGAAAATGGCTTTGTTATGCAAGTTGTTCTAAGTAAATTTGACATATCATATCATGGAATTTTTAAAACTTGTTTCTATTGATGATATAAATTTGAATTAGATTTGATTTGGCTTTGGAATCACTCAAATAGAATGAAAAAAAGAAGAAGTTATGATTGAAACAATGCTGGTTAGTATGGTTGACCACTGCTCTCCCGCAGGTGACAAATAAATTTTGTTTTATTTTTTTGTGGATTTTTTTTGCAGAGTAGCTACTTGTTATTTTTTTTCATATGTCTTAGATTATGAGAGCCCAATCACCTCTCTTCTTCCATGATTTCATGTTTTATTGCAGGTAGAAACTCGTTTTTGAAGGTCCCAGGAGAGTAAATGAGGTCAATTTATGAACAAGTGATTCTTGAAGAAAATGATAATGAAATATTTTCAAAGGCATTTCCTCACACGAAGAAAACAACATGAATAATTTCCATCAATTAACGGGTTTATAACATGAGAAATGGGGAATTGATTTATATTTGAAGATCCAAGTCATTTCAAAAAAAAAAACAATTTTCCATTCATTCACCATTCACAAACAACATTGCTGCAACAAAAATCATAACCAT
Organism: Pinus albicaulis; assembly: GCA_034641835.2. Classification (NCBI taxonomy): domain Eukaryota; kingdom Viridiplantae; phylum Streptophyta; class Pinopsida; order Pinales; family Pinaceae; genus Pinus; species Pinus albicaulis. Next base: position 736,958,399 of record CM076579.1, read on the forward strand.
TGTAACTTTATTTATTTATTTATTGGTTTTCTATAAAGAGTCATTTATTTTCTGATTTCTCTTATGTTTTTATGCTTCAGGTATTGTTTACTTCAAAGTCACATTTTTTTTATGTTGTTCTCAAAATAAAAGGAGTGAGTTCTTAAGTTTCGTGATGTTGTTACTTCTTGATGCTGCTACTCGTGATGCTATTACTCCGGATGCTACTACTCGTGATGTTGTTAGTATTTGGATGCTATTACTTTGTGATGTTACTTCGGATGTTGCTACTCTGTGATGTTTTTACTCCTTGGATGCTTCTACTCTATAATGATGTTACTCCTTGGTTGTTGTTACTCCTCGAATGTTGTTACTCTAGATGCTACTACTCATGATGTTATTACTCCTTGGATGTTGCTACTCAGTAATGTTGTTACTCCTTGGTTGCTGTTAATCCTCGGATGTTGTTACTCTAGATGCTGCTACTCAAGATTTTGTTACTCCTCGGATGCTACTACTCTGCGATGTTGTTATTCCATGGTGCTGCTACTCCTTGATGTTGTTACTCCATTGGTGTTGTGAATCTGCACTGTGAATCCATCACTGCTGTTACTCCATCGGTGCTGTGAATCCATCACTGTTGTTGCTTCGTCAGTGTTGTGAATCCATCACTATTGTTACTCCACCGGTGTTGTGATTTTGTCACTGATTTTACTCCATCGGTGTTGTGAATCCGTCACTGCTGTTACTCCGTCAACGTTGTAAATCCATCACTGTTGTTGCTTCGTCGGTGCTGTGAATCCGTCACTGTTGTTACTCCACCGGTGCTATGAATCCTTCACTGCTGTTACTCCATCGATGCTATGAATCCGTCACTGTTGTTACTCCGTCAACGCTATGAATCTGTTAATGTTGTTACTCCGTCAGTGTTGTGAATTCATCACTTCTGTTACTCCATCGGTGCTGTGAATCTGTCACTGTTGTTACTCCGTCGACGCTGTGAATCCATCACTGCTGTTACTCCATTGGTGCTGTGAATCTGTCACTGCTGTTACTCTGTCGGTGCTATGAATTTTCCACTTCTGTTACTTTTTTGATGCTATGAATCCATCACTGTTGTTACTCTGTCGGTGCTGTGAATTCTTCACTACCATTACTCTGTCGGTGCTTTGAATCCGTCACTTATGTCACTCCGGAATTTTTTTCTAAGTGTTGGATGCTGTTACTCTATCGGGGTTGTGACTCTGTCATGCTGTTACTCTATCGGTGTTGTGACTCTGTCACTGCTGTTACTCCATCGGTGCTGTGACTCCACCACTGCTATGCCTCTATCAATGCTGCTGTTACTCCTTCGATGTTGTTACTCCTCCGGTGTTGTTACTCTGATTTTTTTTTTAAGTATCAAATGTGGTTACTCCTTCGGTTCCTCCGATGCTGTTGCTCTAGGAAATTTTCTAAGTGTCCGGTGTTGTTACTCCTCTAATGCTGTTACTCCTCCGGTTCTGTTACTCCATGGTGATATTTTTCTAAGTACTTGGTGTTGTTACTCCTCCAGTGTTGTTACTCCGCCAAGGTAAGTCGCCAGGTACGTCCTCGACCGACTCCATGGATTTATTTGGTATTTTACTTACGACATGATCAAATATGATTGATGGAAGACACACTTTACTTAGGGGGAGGTCTCGTATTTAAAGGATGATTATTATGGTAATTCTTGTCAGGAATGATTTACTCTTAATTCCTCATTATTTTGTAAAGTGACTAATCTTCCTTCATGTCACCTTCCTAACATCATTCTTTTTCTCCTTTCACTGTTATTACCAAGTCATGGTTGTTGTTACCTTAGTCACAACTATTGTTTTTGGCCAATTTTCACATTGAATTCAACATATGTAGGTCTTTCGGATTTGTTTTTCTCTTTGGTGAATGGGAAATAATTTTAATGGTCTAGGCCCTCTTTGACATAATGATTGGGTAGTCAATTTATCTTTGTTTATATATAAACATAATCTTATTTTAAAGGAATAATTATGCAAAGATGATTTCATCATGTCAGCTTTCAACTTTCCTAATTGGTCTAATCCATGATCTTGTAAGATTTATGATGATGACCACATAATTGTATTTAAATCTTTCTTCCATTATCTAATGAATTGTTCCTCCACCCCAATCTCAACAATGAAAAATATATTTATCAACAGTCATTTTAATATTATTAGTTTTTGAGAAGAAAAAATTTAAAAGTAGAAAATAGTTACTACACAACTTTTTATGCCATCCCTAGCTTTTAAGGAGCTGATCTGCCACCCCATCTATTAAGTAACCTGTTATTGATTAACAAAAACCACAGTTGAATTTTAAACATAAATGGTCTACTAGAGGATAGGAGGTCTCATCATGAGCCGACCTACCATGATCATAGGTCATAATAAAGTGACATTACCACTGTTGGTCACCAAGCCACGGTAATGGCCTTCAGTCATAAAAATGAAGGACAAGAGGTCTCATCACGAGCCGAATTTTTCACTTTTGTTAGCTATTGGTTACCATGCCAGAACAATGATCTTCAGTTGACATCTAAGTAAATTGAAAGGCTTTTTGCAACTATGTACTTATTTCTAATAGATGTGACACTGGCATCTCAATGGGTTAAAAAGGCATCCTTGTCGAGGCTATGGATGCATGCTAGCAGCAGTGGCAATGCCTATGGTATAGAAGTTAATTTAATACTACAATCTACATGGTTACCTTGTTTTCTCAAAGTTAATTTCCGATAAATCTGACTGTTGCTTATACAAGGTTTTCCAAAACCCATGGTTCATGGGGTAATATTTGATGAGTTATTAGATGATGGTGGTTATGGTTTATATCTATTATTGAGTTATAAATATTTACTTTACATGTTAGGGATGAAACTTTTAGGATATTTGATATTTGACATTTTGTATCATCTAATTTATCATTCCTTTATTCTACAAGTATCATATATTTAACCAAAGATAGTTGTTTTCCCAATCAGTCGCCATTTATTCATATCTTAACAACACCACTAAGAGGCCTGATTCTGATTTTGAATCCTAGGTAATTGGAAAGACCTTGAGAAGAAAAGACTGAGATAACTAATTCTCTTAATTTCTGTGCTCATAACAACCAACTTATGGGTATAGGGAATGCATCTTTTCCCTTCTTATCCATTATTATCCCATGTCATTCACATTATGATTATGTCACTTTTATATGTAATGAGGTAATTGAGGTGATGAATTACTGATTAAATATACTCATGAGATTTTTTATAGATGAGAGGGAAACTAATCAGTTTGGTTGAAGGAAACCCTGCTACACTTTCTAATTACTTTTTTAGCTTACATGGCTTCCACCTTCCACTTCACATTCAGCATCAGATCAACCTACATCAACTTCAAGAAATGTCAATCCATACATGTCATTCCACGTTTTTTTTATAGAGGTAAAACTTGAGGAAAAATAGAATAAGTTTTTGATTTATTAAAAGTTTAGGAGAATGTCATGAAAAACCATTAAGCATAATTCACTCATATTTTTAAACCATTATTTCCCCTTCTTTACCACTTACCATTTTTCAGAGAAAAACTATTTCAATTTGGGAGAGTGTTACTTTCATTATCATGAACATGCCATTAATATTCTTTATCATCCATCAATCTCATTATTCATTTTGAAAATCTCCCTTATTCCATGTTGTTATACACCAAACGAAGATTTCAACCATGATTATAGAAACCACCCCAATTTGTTTTCTAGTGTAGCATGAGGGCATGCTAATTCTCTAGTTTGGGGGAAGGATTGCTATGCATGATGAATGATTTCTCATTTCTTCCACATTTAAGGTATACAATTCTAAAATTGATTTGTGTATATCCTTAAAGCTATCAACTGGATTCTTGTGATTTCTCGAGAACAAATAGGTTTCATTAAACCCAGAAATTTTTAAGCTAAATTTGTTAATTCCAAAAAAATCATGCATTATTACCTAGAACCATTTTTCTAATATATTGAAATCCGTTCATTGCATTGATTTGATTTTTGGATTGGAGAAACATTGATATAGTGTAAACTTGCTTACAAAATTTCAACAAAATCTGGTTTGTAATGAAGTTTGTATTTACTTGTATCATAATTTGTTGCAAGTATGCATGAAAAATATTTTAAGGAAGCATTTAAATAATAAGGCTTCTCTTCCATCAATATCATGCACTTGGGTGAGCATTTTGATTATTGTATTACAACTTGGTTAATATTGAGGCATTGGGCTACATGAGGACATGCAACATGTTAAGTTTGGGGGAGATGTTGGGCCACTAATTTGTACTATTATTATCACTTCTTAACATCACTTTCATCCATTTCTAATGTTCTTTTATCACATTATTTATAATAATTTATTATATAATTCGACTTCATAATTATTTATGCTCTTTTGGATAAATAATACTTGTTCTCCTTTATTTTAATAAATTAATGATTATTATGCATGATTTTGCCAATTATGGTTTATTAATGAATTTGTTATAACATCACTCTCTATTTTAGCCCTCAAGATCTCTTCCATATTGTAGATTGATCTTTAGCTGATAATTAAATATTCCAACTCAGAAATTCGCCATGATAACAAGAAACAATTTTGCGTTGAATGTTTTGGGCAAACGGAGAAGAATCCTGAAAATAAGAAACATGGGTTTTGTGCAAAACGGACCAAATTGGTTTTCTGATGATAATTTTTCCAAAATTTGGTCTTGATTGAGAGAAATACAAGGTTCTTTGAAGGACAGATTTGCAGATTTTCTATTGTGGTCATTTTCCAAAATTGCCCCAATTGTAATTGTTAGATTCGACTTGTGCCAACTGAATCATGATGGAAATATCTTTCAGATCTCATATTTCTTATTGATATTTTGTAATCAGTATATTTCCCTTTGTTTTTTATTTATTTAAAGGGACACAAATCAGAGAGAAGGGGAAAGGCATAGAGGGTTAGCATGCAAGAGATCAAGTTTTGTAATAGAAGATTTTTAATTAATTGAATGTAAGTCATTTTTCCGTTCTATATATAAGGTGCGAGTCTACCACAACCCTGGTCAAAGATTTGGACCCACTCTTCTAATCAAGTGCTACGTTATTTCCTTTTGTTTCTTTTGCATTTCTGTTTGATTATTTTAACTGCTGTTATGGTATGTTCTTTAATTGTTGTGAATGCTTTTATAATTCTGCCATTTATCTTGAATTACTATTACAGTAGTTCTCGTTGTTTTAATTGTTGAATTTGTGATAAATATTATATTGTGCCATTGCTCCTACATATACCTTGCACCTTACCTTAAAATAATGTAAACACCCAAATTGATAATTAATGTGGGAAAGGGTTTGAATATTCATTCAAACTTGGACACCAACACTTCAAAATATTGGTTTAACTGTGATACCACTAGTTGGGAATCAAGAAATACATCTAGACGGTGAATTCCCTGGTTGGAGGTATTGCTCAATAGCCCTATGAATGCATCATATTCTACTTGATTATTGGTAGCTGATCCGATACATACTATGTTGGTGAGGAATGGTGACCGATCAGGAGACTGTATGGCCCATGCGGATGTTGTTAGATTTTGTGACCATCGAGAGGCATCATCAATGAATCCAAAATAGTGGATGGGGGGGAGATCCATTTGTGGCATAAGATCATTTTTTGGAACAAGTCCATGATGATTGTGATCATCTCAAAAATTTATGTTACATTCTTCTTATCTATAAGGCTGAGACTCCCTACCCTATGGGTGGAATATTTTGAGGTAGAGCCCATTGAAGGGGTTATAAAGGCATGTATCGTCGAGCTCATACAGGATGTATGATCATTTGATGAGTTAATGTTTTATGATGTAATTACCCTTACATAATCTTTCGAACTTCCTAGGTCCTAAGGAATCTTTTGCAACATCGTAGCGGAGGACTACTCCCCCTCTAAAAATGAGAGAGGGATGATGTTGCAGTCGAATGATGCTTTTACCCTTTTCTTGTGAGCCTCATTATGTTGGAGATATTCTCGTTGAATTTTTTCGGCGAGCTCTAACTGTACCAATGGTTGCTCTAAAGGTTTGGTATCATTGAGGAGTTCGATAGTTGTGTGTAAGTTGGTGATTTCATGTTCAATGGGAATCACGACCTCCCCTATGTATACTAATTAGAAAGGTGTGAATCCTGTTAAAGATTTAACCTTTGTACAATATGCCCATAAGGTTGAAAATACCATATGGTGCGAGTTAGTTTTAAGGTTGTTTACCATACGTTGTAACATCATTTTGAGTACTTTGTTAACAGCTTCTACTTGACCATTGGACTGTGGGTAGTATGGTGACGCAAACTCGTGCGTAAATCCTAGATGATGGGATAGCTCCTGGAATATTTAATTTCTGAAATGATTTCCATGGTGAGAGACTAACTCCTTAGGCACATCGAATCGTGTGATAATGTCATTGAAGATAAACCTAGCTTCGGTTTTTTCCGTGTTGTAGTAAGTAGGCATGGCTTCTGTCCACTTGGTGAAATAATCTACGGCCAATAATGTATTTGTGGTTTCCAAATGACATAGGGTTGCAAGTCATAAATTCGATGCCCCATTTATAAAAGGGGCCTGCTACAATGACTGGGTGTAGAGGAGCAGGAGGTACTTTTGCCTTGTGGGTGAAGCATTGGCATCGCTCTCACCTTTTGACTACTTGAATGCAATCATAGAATAAGGTGGGCCAAAAATAACCAGCCTGCAAGAATTTTTGGGCAGTGTCCATCCTTGAGAGGTGGCCACCACAAGCCCCACTATGGCAGTCATTTAGGCTTTCTCAGCTTGGTCGTGTGTGAGGCATTGACATAAAATAGTGTCAACGACTCTTCGATAGAGGATGTCCCCCATGAGAAGGTAGCAGGGGGCCTCATGGCGTATGCACCTTTGGTCATCATGGGTGAGATGCGGTTTGAAATTTTTGGATCATAAGAATAGAAGGATGTCACTGTACCAAGGGTCCTTGGTCGTCACTAATAATAGACGTTCATCTGGTAGTGAGTCGTAAACTGGGGATCCTTGAGTAAGAATTGCAAGGTCCATGATTAACTCAACAATGATTAATGTTTTTTGCTCTTGGAGGATTTGATTTGTAGGTTGAATTCCTACAGTATGACTACCCATCGAGCATATTTATTATTCATAATATGGCGAGTTAGAAGATATTGCGTGGGGTTGATAGTTTCTATGACTGTTGTAGTCCTTAGGATGATGTGATGCTGAAGTTTTTGTACTGTGTGTACTAGGTCTACGACAATTGTTTCTTCTAGTTTGTATTTTAATGTAGGGCCAGATAGGTTATTATTGACGTAATAGATTATGTGCTCTTTATTATCTAGTCCATATTGGACTAACACCCCAACTATGGCTATGTCTAATGTTGAAAGATATAATATGTAGTCTTTGTCGTAATTGGGTGGGTTGATCAAAGGGACTGAAGACAATGTGTCTTTCAGTGCCTCAAATGACTTTTGATGCTGATCATCTCATTTTAATGGAATTTCCTAATGGAGTAGGCATAGGAAACCTTGTGCACAAGTGGTGTAGTCAGGGAAAAAGTGTTATAAAATCTTAGCGTTCCCCTGTAGGATTTGAATTTTCTTGAGAGTTTTAGGTGGTGGCTCTTACTTTATTGCCAGGACCTTAAGGGGGTCAACTCTGATACCTTCTTGGGATACAATGAATCCTAATATTTTTCCTTCATTAACACAAAATACACACTTGAGGGGGTTCAAGCATAGGTTGTAGTGTTGGAATCATTGGAATACCAACTATAAGTCCTCTAGATGGTCACCACTTTGCTTGGATCATATTTTGAGGTCTTCCATGTAAGCTAAGATGAGGTGAGCCAGATCATGCAAGATATAATTCATGGCTCGTTGGAAGGTGGCTCTAGCATTTTTAAGACCAAAAGGCATAAATTGATCTGCGAACGTGCTCTAGAGGGTAGTGATCATTATATTTTATCGATCTGTATGTCGGATTTGAATTTGATTGTACCCTGAGAATCCATCCATGAAGGACAAGTCCGTGCGACCAGCGCAAGCATCAATGACTTGTTTGATAAAATGGGTAGGGTATTTTCCTTGGGACAAGCTTTATTTAAAGCTCAAAAATTGGTGCAGACTCATATGGTGCCTTTATTTTTCATGACGGGTACAGGGTTGGAAACCCATGATGTGTAAACGATTGGGTAGATGAATCTGACTTTGTGAAGCTTGTCAATCTCTTGTTTTTTTTCTTCTGATTTGGATCTGTGTAATTGACGCCGTTTTTGGAAAATTGGTGATACGTCAGGCCAGGTGTCAATGTGGCGTTCTACAATGGTGGGGCTTATTATTGCCATTTATGAATAATCCCATGCGAATATATCCCTATAATCTTGTAATAAGCCTATATAAGCGGCTACCTCATCTGGGGAGCATGCTTCCCCTAACGATATTTCTCTAGTTTTTATTGGTTTTCTTGAGATACTCACCTTAATGGTTGGCAAAATATTTAACATATTTGCTTCTTCAAACGCATTGGATGCTAGAATAGGGTTTTTTAACCAATCTACCTTTCCAAATGGAAGGAATTCTTTGGATTCAATGGCATATATATCCTTGGTTTTTGGGCTACTAGGCACGAATGTTTTTTCTGGAAGAAAAAATGAGCGGTGATGCATTGAGGCCCACAGACAATATGGTTTCTTCATGGTCTCTAGAATATCTTCATCAGAGTGAAACAAGATGTCTAAGGGGAAATTGGTTTGTGTGAGGCCATGAGGAATTGATTCGGTCGTAACACTGTTAGTCGACAAACATGAATATGATTCCATGGTTGATTCTGTGGAACTAGACGAGGTTGACAGGGTGCAGACTGGTTGGTTTTTCACCCTCAAAGGTACTAATACTGTTGTGGTAGTTGCATGGGTCTCAACACCAATGAAATATGAGCAGACAACATGACTCATGGTTCTCATGTATGATGAGATGAATTGTATATGGTGTTGTGTGGTGTCAGCGTTATATGGTGTAATAATTTCTGTTATGGTTGTTTGTTTGAGAGAAAAATCGTGCTCTTTTGGCAGTGTACTAAAGATACAAGCACCTTCCTTTACTTGGAAGTTGTGTTGAATGCAGAGGTGCCAAAATGTTTTCATCATGGGGTACACATCTGTTTCATGGTTGTGGCTTGTGAAAATGGTGCATGGCGTAAAGGTACCTATTGAGTAGATCCTATGAGAATCAACACTATGCTCCACGCCAGATGTGGATGCTTGAATATGGTTGGGAATTGGCGCATTTTTTCATGTCTGCCATATCTGAATCTTTGGTCTTAGGTGGTGTGGCTCCTTTGGCGAGTCCAGAATGAACGCTACTCTTGTTGCTCGTAACCTTGGGAGGTATTCACAATTTATAGTGTGGTAGAATTGCAAGCAAATCCTACAATATCAACAATTGATCTTATCTTGATTAGAGAAATGGATATGCGGTATGGTGGTGACCATGCGAAGATTGTTGGTAAGTTTCTTGAGTTCCTGACATTGATTGACCATGTGGTCCTTTCTATTGCATAGAACACATGTTGTTATTGGTTGGTTCCATGATCAGTTAAGACGATTGGTTACCTTATATTTCCTAGGGTTTTGGTGACGATGGGGGAAAGCCACATTATGCCTGGTTGCCTAGGTTCAAAATCGGTTACATCCAGATATTTGGTTACCAATGAGCGTATAACATCTAGCATAGGTCTAAATTGGGGGATGTAAGTACAATGTTGAGCATGATGGTTGTATTGGAAAATAAGACAAGACTTCTGCTCTTTCGTTTTCCATTCCCTTTGGACTACCAGAGTAATTGGGTACCATTTACGAAATTATCGTAAATATGGGCACTGAGCAATCAAATGATTATGTGCGTCGCACAATTCAGAGGCTAGGATTATTCGTGGAGGGTTTTTGGGGGAGATATTATGCCACCTTTTTGGTTGCTTTTTTTCCGATATGAAGAGTATGGACCTAGTTTCCTCATTCTCTTGGGTTGTCAAACTTTCGAGTTAGTCCAAATCTGATCTGTCTTATGCAGTGAGATGGATTGTGGCCTGACATAAACAATTTAACGCTAAACGTAAGAGGGGGATGTAGGTAGAACAAGAAACTGAGTGGTTATCTGAACATAATCGGCATGAATATTGGATTTCTCGTAGGTCATCGTAGTACATCGAGTTGACTGGATACCATCTTGGAAATAACTCTAGAGCTGCATAATCAGCAATGAAGTGATATCGTTCCTTGTAGAGTGCGGAGAGATGGAATGGAGCTTGAGGATGATTACGGGGAAGAGGTGGTCATTCAGGTGTCCATCTCCCCTCTGAAGCATACAATATGGTCCTTGTTTCTTCCATCCTTTGATTTGTAGTGCTGGTTGTGGATTCCATGTCCGAGTCGGCTAAGTCAGGGTTTTCAGTGACAAAGCGTCTCATGAAATCCAACATAGACCGAAAGCGATAGATATGGGGAAAACGACACACATGGTGGTTTCTACGAAAAATATGACATATATGTAGTATATTATGTACTAATTTGATTTGGGAAACTTGCGGGATTTGAGAGCAATGGTTGAATGCCCTTAACTTGGGGCACTGTGTGATTAAGTGATCAAGATCGTCACATAGTGCACAAACTGGGACATGTGGTATGGCCTTTGTTTATCGTCTTTGGGCCATTGGGGTGACTGTATAAAAGAAAGATGTAGGTTTCTCTCATACGTACAATATGGTTTTGGGTTCACCCTTGTCCATTTGCGTGGGTGGTGCTGAGGGGTCCTCCTAGTAAGATTTTTTTAGGTCTTGCAAGGCATCCCTATATCGCGACATCTCTGGGAAATGATGAGTATAATGACCATAATGATCGCATATGGTACACACATGATTGGTGCATAATTATTTCCCTTGGTTGTTTGTGGCCTACTCCTTTTTATGGGAATTCAAGGTCGTGACATTTATTTCGGTTATAAGGGGTTTCAATTCTTCTAAATTTGGGAAAATGTTAGTAAGATGACCTATGAAATTGCACAATGTGCAAGGTTGTAATTCCCTTGGTAACTTGGGGGTTTCAAAAAATTTCCCTTTTTTGTTATTTTTCTTGGTCCTATCAGCTGGCGCTGCTACAGGTGTTCCGTTAACTATTATGACCTCTTGATAGGAAACATGGGTTATTCCTATAGAGGTGATGCGTGGACTTCCCAACATGGCTGGGGGGACCAAATACCACATGGGTATTGCAAAATCCATATTCATCAATGTCATAGTTTCCATGACTTGTTTTGACACAAAACTAGTTTGGGGATATAAAAATGGGGTTTGAGAAATGACGTATTGTAGGAATGTCGTGCTAGTGGCTTTGGAATCCATATTTTTGGTTTCTATATCTCGACTAGCTTAGATGTTTGATGAGAGCATCATGCACACTGGTGCCTCCGTGATTTCCGGGACTCCCTCTGGTATAATAGGGGGATCTCCTAGGAATGAACCTAGGATATATGATGGTTTGAACTGGCCCAGGACGAATGTTTTATACCATGTGAATAGTTCTGTGGTTGTGTCTACGTATGGTAGCATGAAATCGAGAGTTGTCATGGGTTTCTTGTTGTAGTATGTGAGATATTCGATGGTGATGATTTGATCATCATGGGGAAAAATCATTACCCTAAAGACAAAGGATGTGAATGTAGTCATGGCATACATATAACTCCGTCGGAAGAGTATATTGTAGTTTAGTTGTGCGTCTAAGAGCACAATGTCTCTGAGAACTATCTTTCTGGCCAGGTTTACTGGGGCATTTTGATACAGACTGATGGGGGTTGAAGGGCGACCCTCGTATGCTCTAAGCATGATGTCAGATGGTTTTGATTTATGTGATCCTAAATTTTGCAAAAATTCTTTAGACATGATACATGTGGATGCTCCTTCATTAATGATGCATCAGTGTATGGTGATGTTCTAAACCAAAACCAGTATTTGGAAAGCAACTGGAGAAGGAAGCCATAGGCTTGCCTTGTCTAAGTAGAAAACCATTAGGTATGAATCCAAAGGATTAATTGCACCTAATGCGGAAATTAAGGCTTTCCATTGTCTTGGGAATGATTGCAAAACTTCCAAAACTGACATAGCAGCTAGTGATTGAGCTAAATCATCCACTATACTATAGCTATGAGTGACTTTAGAGTGATTTCTTATGCACCTAGTTGGTCCCTTGACCGTTTTTGGAAGGGGCTCTATAGGTACGTGGAGATAGTTAACAGCATTGTAGGTACACTCATACTTGTACCTGATGGGTTAGTGTCTGGAGGTGTATCATAGTTCTTATTCCTTGTTTGGAAGAACAATTCTTTGCCAGCCATGTAGATCTCATGACTGCCTCGTCCGGTATTGTTTTGGGGTGGTTTTTGTTGCTGGGTGTTAACCACTCCTTGGTTGGAGAAGGGTTCCTTCATTACAATAGGTTTTTGAGTAGTTACCCCTTTTCCTTGGTTACCCTGAAGTTTTTTCAATTCGGGGAGTTCGGGACAGTGGTAAGTGTGATGGTCGTATTCACCACATATGGTGCAAGAATTATTTTTCCTTAGACCGGGTCTCTTGTTTCTCCCTTGGTAGTTACTATTTGGAACTGGTTTTGATTTTGGTTGGGTTTGCCCCCTAACTAAGATCGTGGGAGGTGTTGTTGATTACTACCCCCCGTCAAGAGTATCCATTTTGCTTATTCCTGGGCTTCTTATTTGCAACATTTGGAGGATTATTGTTGTTCTCCTGGTCATAAGATTGTTGCTACTGAGCCCGAGATGGTTGCACGAGGTTCACCGACACATTTTTTGTGTTGGTGGTGGATTTTGTGTAGGAAAAGGGGGATATAGGTTCCCATTTCCCTGATTGGTGTAAGATTTCTGGGGAGGCTCTCTTGTATCAGCATTCCTAACTAAATATTGGATCCCTTGCGAGGGAGGGTATGAACCTCCCTACTGTTGATGGTATGATATTACCCTATTCATCATATTATGCAAATATGCAAACTAACTTTGATGGTAGCCAAGTTGTAATACATTCTGAGTAGAATTGTACGAGTATCCTGGGCACTAGATACTGCTGCTTAGGTGACTTTGGGTCAAGGACCCAATCAAACTATCTATAGTATTCGACATGCCTGGTAACTCTCTATAAGTTTGCAGGCATGGGGAATTTGGTAGGACATTGTAAATATATCATGACTGGGTGTAAATGATTTCAAGTTGTTGGGCCTTGCTAATGGCTTCCTCCTTGAAGGTGGGTTTCTACGTTGCCACGTCTTTTGAAATATCAGCTATGAGAGTTTTAAAAAATAACTCCAACATCAATCTATTGTCAAGTTTGGATTTACATGAAAACTACGACATCACCACCATTCGTGGAGATGGTCTGATATATGGACGACTGATGTTTGCCTAAAATGTGTCAGCAGTTCCATTCCTGAATCATGATGAATGGGGAGTTGAAAGTAGGCGAGGAACGCGGTAGTGAGGGAACTAAAGATTCCATGAGAAGAAGAAGGCTACTCAACATACCATTTCATTGTAGTCCTTGTTAGGGTCTGTTTAAAAAGTCTTAGTCTAATGGTATCATCAATGATACTATTGGACAAACACCACAAGTGGAAAGTCATGATATGATTTCTTGGGTCTTTTGTTTGATTCCCTTTGAATTTTGGTATAACTGAAGGGAAGCCAATTAAGGCCATGAGAAATGGGGTCATTAGTTAACTCCATTAGATCTAGAATATTAATTGATTTTAAGAAGGGTAACTATGTATTGACTACCATTGTACACTGTGGAAAAAATGGATATGAATATGATGGTTTAGGGGAGGTGCCTCAATAATATTACCCTGTGGTGTACCCTGACTGATGTTTTGTTGATTTCCTGAAGGGGTAGCACTCCTCTACCCTATATGGGTTGTAGGAGGGGTTGAGTGTGGTGACCCTGATGGGGTTTCCACCAGTGTGGTGTTGGGTGACACTTGGGGGTTTCTAATCACATAATCCCCCATAAAGTATGAACCGATAATGGTGGCAGCATGTCATCTTTGATGCCTAAATGGCGGGAGACCTGTCACTCCTCCCTCTAATGGGGGGAGGTCCAAGAAATTCCTAGATTGATGGCGTCCCATTGGGTCCATTATGGTGTTGACTAGCTTAATATTAGGGATATTTTTGGTTTTTTGTAGGAAGCAAGATTTTATCAAAGAAAATACGATCACATGCATAAAATGGGGTGAAAAAATAGGAGGTAATTTTTTCTTTAATTTAAAGCTATGTGATAAATCAAGAAAAAAATGTGGTTTTTTTGTTTTGCATATGATACTCAAAAGCCTATATAGACCTACTCGTCCTTACACTCTCAATGTAACTGGGCCTTGTGAAGATATCTTCTGATGGGTATTGGGGCTAACGATCCGAAATAACTGGTAACGCCTTCCAACAGCTGAAGAATTGACCAAGGTAATGGTATGAGGATCAAGTTCTTCCTGCACCATCACCTATAGGGAAGGATGCCCTAGTTTTGGCCACCAAAGTACCATCTTCTCACATGAGAATTCGAGTCTTTATATTCTTGGTAATTAGCTACCAGTACCGAGCACTAGATGGGTTAGGTAGACCCAAAAATAACGGCACGCGGTGGCCCTAAGCTTAACTCCCTCTGAAACGAGTCTCTAGTAACGCTCGGGTATTCATTCTGTGAGCAGATAGACAGATTTGAAGCTCCCTAAACAGTCAACATATATGTTTCAAAATGTATTATGACCATGACAACTTATTGGATGCCTACCCCCAATGGTCTTAACATAAACTATAATTTGTTTTGTGGCCCCTGTGGGGAGAATTTAGTGAGTTCGGTTAAGGCTTATTTTTAGAGAGTCTTAATTTTCCTTAGGGTGTGCTTTGGTGAAGCAACTATAAGAAGAGGATAAAGGTCCCAACACAATGGGTGCCTTTTGGTCCAATTCTTACTGATGCTTCATGTGTTCTTTGGAGTGTACAATCACAAGTGTTATGAGATCTAGATATGCACTGATCCTTTACAATCCTTTTCTAATTACCCTATGTGTGATTTTTGCTTGCAAAAACAAATAATGTGCAGATCATGGGTCGCTTACACATTGGCTATATAGACTATTTTTGCACTATAGGGAGATGGAAAATTGTCTTATGAAAGTGTTCATGTGCATACCTAGGCTCACCTTGAGGTGCAAGGGTGGAAGAGATTACTTGGTTTCTTTTTGACATTTTGATCCTAGTCCTAGATCCTAATGCAAAATTGAACTAATCTAATGCAAAAATTGAAAAAAATTGAACTAGCTAAAGATATGTGGATATATGGGCTACTTAATTTATGCTAATTACACTATGTCTTTTGTATCTTTATCAGCATATCATTTGTTCGAACATCATATGTGGATTCAAGGCCACTTACTTTTCCTACTTAAAATACGTATGATTTTCAAAAATAAAAAACGAAAATTAAAACTACTTAGCTGCTAAGATAAATTCTAGCAAGTAAGAGTCCTAATCAATCATTAAATACAAGAACACAGTGATGGAAATTTTTTTATGGGTTGTCAAGTACTTTACAACTGAAAAAATGGAAAAAATCAAGAAAAATTTAGCTTGCTGGCCTACCACGCGGGTTATCTTCCCATAGGCGTGAAGTGCACGTTTGTCATATCGTAATGGGTGTGGTCAAGTAGAATGAAAAAAATTCTCTCCTCTATTGGGAAAAAATTCTCACTGAGTGTGATTGGAGATCCTGAGAGGATGCAGGGGTGATTTGCAACAGATTGAGTAGGAAGAAGGACCTACATCAACAACCATTAACTCAAAATAAATAATCTAGTGGAGTCGCCATTATTGTGGTAGTGTATTCGACACATGGGCACATGAAATACACTTTGCTTAGTAGGTAGGCTTCTTACCTACATATGATTCACAGGCCAAAATGGTTTGTTAAAATTAGTGGAACAAGTTCAACATGTAATAAGCTAAGTTAGAAAGGAAACATAACATACTACATAAAAAATAAAACAAAAACAAAACAACATGCACAAGATACATGCTCGATAGATAAAACACACTAATAACTCAAAATGGAGAGCTTATCCCTTAAATAGGTGCTATTTTTAATAGAATATAGAAAGCTAAATATCTTGTAGTGGATCCTTTGAGCTACGAAGCTCCAATATCCAAGACAAGGTGGTCTCTTCCCCTCAAGTTTTCAACAAACCTCTCTTCCCTATCAAAGGATGGTAGATAGAGGAACATGTGGTGAACTCCTCTCTCTTGGACTGAGATGTTGGGTGGCCAAAAACTAAGTCCTTCCAATCCTTCCGCTGCTAAAAAACACAAGCTGGTTTGCTATGGAGAAATTTGGCAAGCATAACAATTTTTATCCTCTTCTTCTTCCAAAGTCTGCCTTTTATAGACCACTTCAAATTTTCCCTCCTTCTCTTTTCCCAAGATGGATGGTGACACAAGAGTGGAGGTATGATTCCTTTGTGTGATGCATTAAGACCTCAAGGTGGCTCAAAAGCGACTATACTTGGTTAGGTTGATCGGGAATATTTTTAACCAAGTGTGCCAAGTGGTCTCGGATGGTGACATTTCTCCATCCCCAGGACCACGTGGCTATCAAAGAAAACTCTGTACTGTGTGCAAAAAGCATTTGTTTCCTATGCACTATCCATAAATGTTTCCTTTGACCTTAGGAAGAATTAAATTTTTGGCTCTTACTAATGTATTTATTCTCTAGAAACCTTTATCTGTACCTTCTTCTTGACATTTTTAATGTCTTTTTCCCGTACGATTTTCCAATGTTAACGATAATAAAACTTATATTGCATATGTGAAGAAATATTTGAATATTTTTTTTGAAATGACATATTTGGGTTATATTCATTACTACTTGGGCATTGAATTCAATCAAAATCCAAAATACATATTCATTTCCCGAAATAAGTACATTGGAGGACTACTAAAAATATTTGGCATGGTAGGTTGCATCCCTCTCTCCACTCCAATGGATCAATATTTGAAGATTACATTGAAAGAAGGGAATGAATTTAGGTATGAAACCAAATATATATAGCTTGTAGGAAGTCTCAACTACCTAACCACAACCAAACCTGATATCTCATATGTTGTGAACATCCTTTCTATATTTATGCATGAAACATGTGAAGGAAATTAGACTGATACAAAAATAGAATTCAACTACTTAAAGGGGACTCAATATTATGGACTTAAGTACAACGAGGTGGATGAATTTAGTCTTATTACACATTATGATTCAGACTTCGATGGGGAAAATGAAAATGGAGAATCAACTTTAGGATATCTCATGAGTCTAGGATCAAAAAATCTCTCGTAGAGTTCACAAAAATAGTCAGTTCTGGTATATTCAACAATAGAGGTTTAAAATATGTGGAAACCACTAAAGAAACAAAGGAAATTAAGGAAATTATATGGCTTAGGGAAATACTCAAATGCTTGTAGGAGAAATAGGTGAATTCAACTACTTTACTTGTCAATAATACTTATTTAATCAAGTTGGCAAAGAAACCCAAATTTCATGATTTAACCAAGCATATCAATAAGAAATATAATTTGATTCAATATCATGTAGAGGCAAAAAAAATTAATCTAAGACATTTTTTAACAACTGAGAAAATTGCAGAAATCTTCACCAAAGTGCTTGGAAGATAAAATTTTGAAAAGCTCAAAATGAAGCTTGGGATGTGAAAGACCCCTTCAGATTAAGGGGGGGAATGTTATACAATGTAATACTTCATGATTATGGTAAAAGGGTAATTAGGTATGAATATTATTTGTAGTAACAGATATATCATTGGGAAAACTTACATCCCACACATATCCTCCATGTAATAAATATGCATTGTTTCTCAATGAATAATCATTGAATAATTTTGTATAATCCTCATCCTGAAAATTACCTTCATGAGTTATGAATATTTTTTTCAGAATTTTTTATCTCTTAATTCTAATTTGATGATATCTTGCATAAAGATCCATCTTGGCGAAGTATGTTTTATGGATAAATTCCTTCTATGGATAGAATTAATCTCCCTAGACCTAGTGGATTAGCCTAGAAACAACCAAGAAAAAATTGCAATGCTTTTCTTACAGATGTTTGAAATATGGGAATAAAACATACTTTGAATCCAACGCAAGCTTCATCATTATTCTTACCTGTTATCTCTAGATCCAACTCCAATTTTTATAAGTGGAACCTACAAATCATCCAAAACAAGCAAGAGAACCAAAATAAACAAAATAACATATACAAATAGCTCAAACAATAAGTAAAGGATTCATGTTATACATATGCATAAACAAGACATAATGTATAGGAGAAACAATGGACTTTTATATTAATAATGAGAATAAAATATTACAACCATTACAGGCATTGAATTTGTGAATCTCTCCCAACAATGTTATCCTTCCTTTGACATAATGGTAAGCCTTCAATCACACCTAAAGCACATGGATGGATTATGTACGTCTTGAAAAAAATGAGCAACATATGGGCATAATTAGAGTCTCCAAAATCCAACCCAAAATCTATGGTAGAGGCTACATATATAAGGTAAATGTGGTCATTTTAGATTTACCATTCTAGGGCTTAGATCCACATTATATGGAGGTATTTTCTAAGAGAAAATAGATAAGACCTTAGTAGCAGGATTGCAAGATCTAATTCAATAGTAAATAGTTAAAACCAATCCCAAAGCTTCTAGAGAGAGAAAATTCAAAATTTATATTTATTTTCCTCATTTCCAAGTGTCCATCACACTTTTTGTGAAAGAAACATGCACTAACAAGCACAGGTTGAATGTGTGTAAACTATGGCAACATGGGTTGTCTTAAAGACAAGTGCGAGGATTTACAAAATTAGGGTTTTAGATAATGTAATATAGGATTCTTGTAACTTATGGAAAGTGAATTATTTTGGATTTGTAGGGGATGATAGATATGATTTCAGGTCCATTCTTTTTATTGTGACCAAATTACCTATAAAATATTTCCCCCTAAAGTATAAAGTTATATGTTGTGGCTAAGGACTAAAGTGTTTTACCATGTGAAAATTTTGGATAAAGCAACAATTGGTTGAGGCCATAAATAAACGTTACAATAAATTAGAATCATGATATAATCATTGAGGTTGGCATATCCATAGAAAATAATCCATTTTACATGTACAATGATCAAAGTCTTGTCCACTAATACACATTGTGGACCCATGCTTGGATGAATTTTTGGAAAATGATAGCCATAAGACATTGTAGATCTTGTATGAATATTGAAATTGTAGCGCATATGGATGCATATAAAATCCACGTAGATTAAAACTGATACAGGTAATATGATAAAAAAAAATATTGAATCTACTCTACCAATTTTGGAAACCAATTTAGATCATGAAATCGCAAAACATAAAAGAGAAATAATTGAAATCACAAAATATACAAGTGTTTCCTAGGGAAAGCCTCAGCGAAAAACCCCGCTATCTGCGTATTTCATAAGCCAAAAAATATGAGAAGATTAAAATGCTTTTGTCCAAGCTGAGAAACCTCTGTACTATCTCTATCTGTCTCACACATTCCTAGACAAACCTGGTTCAAAACTTAACCAATTTTCTGCCCTCTAGGGTCCCTATTTCCTTGCATTGTTTCCTTAGGTAATTAGGCCCTATTATTTAGGGAAATTCCCAATCCATGTTGCACAATACATTACAGTCATTTCTATGACTACATGCACCACCTGTACAATTTTGATGATTATACAAATAATAGTACACTTCCCTTGAACTCCAATATAAATTGGGTATTTCTTAGAACTGACATGCATGAGTTATTTAGGAGTGCATTATTAGTTATTTGATTGATCATTAGATGTGGCTCAATTCCAATTTATAATATTTAACCTCTCACTAGTTCCTCCATCAATTAGAACTAGTTAAACTTATTTTAACTCAGATAAACCAAGTTAAGTAATTACAACTCAAAATAAATTCAACCATGGCTCCTATTTTGTAGGAGACACTCTACACGACTCAAGTTAGACCCTCAACTTGAATTAACTGAACCAACTAAGTCCTACTAACTTAGTTAACTTGTACAAGTTGTCTTGTGATGTGGAATTGCAGTTTATTCTAATTTAATTGAAGGGAAAATTAAATTAGAATTGTTTCTTGGTGCCATTTTCAGCACTCCCTCTCATCAATAAAGGGATAATCTGATACCCTACTCCTACCTCTATGGAACCCAAATTTTCCTCTTAAAAGATCCTTGACCCAGATGTCTACCTCCTATTCCTCTGTAGAAATGTACACTAGCATCATGATTCGCCTTTGCACACAATCTCTCAGATTGTGATACTAGATGTCGATATGTTTGGATTTATCATGAAAAACTAGATTAACCAAGAGTTTGATGCAACTTTGGTTGTCACAGTATATCATCATAGGATCCATCTATTGATTAAAAAACCCAACACAGATCTTCCTCATCTAGATAACCTCACAAGTTACTTTACTAACAGCCATGTACTCTTCTTTTGAACTGAGTGCAATTGATTTGTACTTCCTTTTGTACTAGGAAACTGCTAATAACCCAATAATGAATATTCCACTTGATGTGCTCTTCCTATTGGATGGAATCCATGCCCAATCTACATCTGTGAAGCCTTGAAGATTCACTTCCTTTATCCATTTTTACCAAAGACCCAAATGAGTTGTGCCTCTGAGCTACCTCAACACATTTGTGGCTTCCTTCCAATAGAGCTTGGTTGGATTAATCATTTATTGACTAAGATGGTTAAGCGCATAACACATGCCAGACTGTGTGTTCACCAAATACATAAGTGAACACACAATTTTCCTATAAATAATAGCTTGTACCACTTCACCTAAAGTAGTATCTTCCTTCCTCCAATTCCCTTCTACAAGAGTTTCCATGGGTTTTCTTCTCACGATGTGAAACTTCTTCAGTATCTTGTTGGAATATTTTTCCTGAGAGACAAATAGTTCCCCATCTCTTTGCAAAATTTCCAAGCCGAAAAAAATAATGCAAGAGCCCCATGTCATTCATCTAAAATTATCTTACAAGATCCTCTTGGAAAGATTTGATTAGCTTCTCATCATCTGTTAGAATTAAATCATCGACATATAATACTATAATTAGTAATTTACCTTCAACCACAATATGGTAAAGGTTCTCATTTGCTTCACTTTTGGTGAAGCCCAACTCAGTGAAATAACTGTCGATCCTGGTGTACCAAGCACGGGGTGCTTGTTTCAGTCCATAAAACACTCGCTTGAGTCTACACACATGTGAATCTCTATCGAAGGTTTCAAATCTTTCTAGCTACTCTATGTACACGTCTTCCTCAATCACTTTGTTGAGGAAATATGTATTACATTCATCTCATGTATTTTCCATCCCATCCGTGTTGAAAGTGTAAGAATAGATCTGATTGAAGAGTACCTTGATACTATAGAAAATGTATCATCATAATCTATTCCCTCCACTTGAGAGAACCCCTTGGCCATAAATCTGGCCTTATGTTTCACGACACTCCCATATGTTTCTTGCTTCACCTTATAGATCCACTTGGATCCTACAAATAACTTTTCCTATGATCTTCGGACAACTTCCCATGCACTATTTTTGATAATGGAGTCATACTCCTCTACCAAGGAATAAAACCATATTGGTTGCTTCACTGATTCCTTGAATGAGGATGGATTAGTCACTATACTCTCATTCATAAGAGCCATGTATCCAGTGTAATGATATGTGGACCTTCTCTACCTCCACTGTGATGTGGGTGCTCCCAAATTCTCTCTAGCATCATGCGTCACTGTCAGCATCTATGGTGAAATTCCTTCCATCTTTGGATGTCTCTCCATGAGTGGGTGCTTCCACTCTCTTCTCCTTTTCTTGTGACTTTCACACATCTTGAGATTCTTATTTTGGATATAATAGCTCCTCATTTGGATGCATCTAAATATCCCTCTCAAGGGAAATTTTCATGGCCTTTCCTTCATCGAATTTCATATCTCTATGAACTGCTCTAGTGCTTTGAAATGGTAGGTACAACCGATAGTTGTGAGGTGTGTAAGTGTACCCCACAAATATTCCCAAATGACTTGTTGGTTCTAGATTTTCCATGCATCCTTGGTAACATGACAATAAATTGATGAACCAAAAATTATAAAGTGCACCACATCTATCTTCTTACTGGAAAAGGATTATTTTGGAGTACTAGTCATCCCAAGAATCCAATGAGGACTCATGTTCTGTACATACACAACTGTGTCGCATTCTTCTACCCACAAGTGCAACGATAGGACCTAATCATGTAACATTTCTTGTGCATCTTCCATAATGCTTCTATTCTTTTTTTCTACAACCCCATTCTATTATGGATTATGATGTGCCATCAAATATCGTCAAATTCCTTTTGATGCACAAATTTCCTGAATTTATTTGACACATATTCTCCACCGTTTTCGCTCTTGAAAGCCTTCACTTTCCTGCCTGTGTATTTTTCAACAATTGATTTTAACTCAAAAATTTTTGAGGACGTCTCGTCTTTCTTCTACATTAAGAATATCCGAAAATTGCATGAAAAATAATCTACAAAAATCACATAACTCTTTCAAGGACTGCTCTCGATTGACTGTTCTTATCATGAAAGGTGGCCTTGGTGTACTTCTCCAATATACACCCTTTGCATGTATCATGCTGCTCAAGTGCACCCTTGGGAAGTCCTGTAGAAATATGCTACATTATCTCCAAATACCCATGGTGTAGATGGCCTAATATTCTATGCCATAACTCATCGATGTCTCGGTTCTCCACCTTCTCTTCTTTTATGCTCAAGGAAATGAAATATTCTAAATATAAATTGTATAGGTTCTTTATGAAAACCCTTATCTTCTTCACCCATCGTGTGGCTATGAGACGAAGAAACACCTTTCCTTTTCTAAATACCACATTGTATCCACGGTCTTCCGACATAGCAAGTGAAACTAAGTTCTTCTTCAAACCAATAACATACATGACATCTTTTAATCTAAGAGGAGAACTCGACTCCCTCTTAAAGGTACCAGTACCAATTCCAGTCGTGTTATACCTCCCATCATCTCCCATATCAATGTGCATCTGGAGGTCCTTCTCCTCCAATTCATTGAAGAAATCATTGTTTTTGGTGATATGGAATGAGGCTCCACTATCGAGGTACCACACAGAACCCATCATCGATGACATAATGCATGCGATGAGAGTAAAATCCAACTTGAATTGTGAATAAATTTCTTCACATACCTCTCCTCCTGAGGGCTTCTTATCATCATTATTGTGTGAACACTTCATGGCATAGTGTTCCAGCTCGTGACGATGAAAAAATTGATCTTCGACAAGTCCTTATTCTTTCTTGCCTCACCAAAATATAATTTGGAATGGGATTAATTCCCTTTCCATTTCTTTTCCTTTTCATCCAAGGAATAGTTCTACTCATTTTCAATATTTAATGAGGATCCATCTTTAGTGTTACACTAAATCTCTTCTTGCACCAAGTCTGACCACAATCGCTCCCACTCTAGTAGCTTACCCCTCCCATTCACCAAATCCCGGTAGTTGTGCCATCTCTTAGGAAGGTGTAGAAGTGCTAGGCTCATGATATCATCCTCAGAAACTATAAAACCAAGACTTCCAAGCTCATCTAGACATTGGCTGAATTTGGTCAAGTACTTTGGTATTGTGTCACCCTTCTCCATATTGATTTTTCTAATCTTGTCCTTCAGTGACAGTTTCCTGTGGTCACTGATGTTTTGAAACAAATTTGTTAAGGCCTTCCAAATATCATATGGAGTTTCATTTCCATGGTGGTTAGAGAAGATATGATATCAAACACCTTCCAATAGAATCCTTCTTTCCTTTGCTACATTCTTCTTCCAAGCCACCAGATCTTGAGCATATTCTACTACAGGCTTAGGAATATCACTGTCTACGAAATCCTTTAGCCCATTGGCTTCCAACACTTCTTCCATACTATTCTTCCAAGCTATGTAATTCAAACTACCCTCAAGGGCATATTCAAGTTTCAATCCAAAGAAATACATCTTGATCTTGTTGTTAGTCCTGAAGAGTATATATGCAAATTTGATTCACGTCCATAGAAAGAAAAAAAAATGTATTTTTCTCTTCTATAATGATTCATGATATTATACCATGTAGAAAATCCTTGTAGATTAAAAATGATAATTTAAATATTCTACAACAATACAATTGAATCTATTATACCAATTGCAGAAACCAATTTAGATCGCCAAATCATAAAACATGAAAGAGAAAAAAATTCAATCACACAATACACAAGTAATTACCGAGGAAATTCTTAGTTAAAAACCCCACTATCTGTATATTGCATAAGTCATAAAATATGAGAATATGACAATGCTTTTCTCCAAGTTGAGAAACCTTTGGACTATCTCTATCTCTCTCTCACATTACTATAGAAGACTGGTTCAATACTTAACCAATTTTCTTCCCTCCAGATCCCTATTTCCTTGCGTTTTTTCCTTGGGTAATTAGGCCGTATTAACTAGGGAAATTTCCAATCCATACTACGCAATCCATTAGGGGAATTTCTTTGACTGCATGGAACACATGTATAATTTGGATGATTATACAACTGATATCACACTGCCCTTGAACTCCAATATCAACTAGGTCTTCTTAAAACTGACATGCATGATTTATTTATGAGTGAATTATCGATTATATGATTGATAACTAGATTTGGTTCAAGTCCAAGTTCCACTCTTTGACCTTTCACTATTTCCTCTATTAGTTAGAATTAGTTAAACTGATTTTAACTCAGATAAACTAAGCTAATTAATTACAACTCAAAATAAACTCAACTAGGGATCCTATTTTGTAGGAGACACTCTACATGACTCAAGTTATCCCCTCAACTCAAATTAACTAAACCAAATAAGTTATACTAACTTATTTAACTCATACAAGTTCTCCTGTGATGTCAAATTGCAATTTTATTCTTATTTAATTCAAGGGAAAATTAAATTAGAATAATTTCTTGGTGCCATTTTCATAAAGATGAAATTATATATGGGGTATTATAATTATTAACTCGATAGTATGATTCTAACTATTTGAATATATTTATTGGATTCAAACATGGTATATGTATAAATTATGTTGTTGATTTTCAATTTCTCATGAAGTTTTAACCGAAATCACAAGACACAAACCTATTCTACCATTCTATGGACACTATTTCACAATTTAGAACAAAAATTTGACATGAAATAAAAAATCACACACATGGAACAAGTATTTTTATCTAAGGAAATAAATATGATAAAAACCCCAATGCCTCTTGCATTAATCAAAAGAATAGAGTTGTATTACAATTTCTTTTCTCAACTGAACTCACCCTGTAAATGTTCAACCTATCTCACTGCTCACTGAAGGCCTCTGGCCCAAACTTAGTCAAATTCAGTCTTAGCTTGAGCTCCTATTTCCTTGAAATGTTCCTTGAGGACATAGCCCCTATTTTTTAGGAAATTTCCTCAATTGGATTGTGAAATTCCTCTAGGTCCTTCCTCTGACTGTATGCAACACCTATACACTCAGAACTACAACTGATGCTACATTGCCTTGGAATCTACATCTCAATTTCGTAACTCTAATTCTCCCCATGAACCAGTTATTTTGGATTTATTGATCAGTTAACTAGATGATCACTAAGTTTGATTGAAGTCACCCTACTCAAGTTGACCCTCAACTAGTTCTTCTAACAGTTGGAACTAGTTCAACCGAAAACAACCTTAGATAACTGACCTTGATTGTTACAAATTATAAATCACACATGCTAAACTAAACTATAACTCCTCCAACTCAAATTTACTAAGTTAAATGGGTGATACAAGCCATGTCACTCAAGCTAACATCATCCACGTTGTACGGTGATGTGGAAATTCGAATTTTCTCAATTTAATCAAGGAAAAACCAAATCAATAATTTATTGCTGCATTTTTCAACACTCCCTCTCAACAAGGGAGTATCAAGGACCCCTATCCTGCACTTGTGTAACTAGAAATTCCCTCTTGATAAGGCCTTTCTCAAAATGTCTGCATCTTGTTCCTCTGTCAGAATGTACTGCAACAACATGATGTGCCTCTGCCTACAATCTAGTAGATGGTGATACCAAATATCTATATGCTTGGATCAATCATGAAAAATAATATTTTCAAAGAGGTTGATGCAAATTTTATTATCATAGTAGATCACAGTGGGATCCATCATTTGACCAAATAATCCAACAATTATATTTCTCATACAGATAGCCTCACAAGCTTCTTGATTGATAGCAATTTATTTTTCTTATGCTGAGTGCTGAGCTAAGTGCCATAGATATTTTCTTCCTTTTGTATCAAGAAACCACTACATACCCAAAAATGAAAATTCCACATGATGTACTCTTCCAACCTAATGGAATTCCCTGCCCAATCTGCATCTATGAAGACATACAAACATTAGAGAAATTTTGAGGTCCAAACTGGGCCTAAAAAAATGTACAACCAAAATAAATTTTTTAAGGACCAATAGGATTCAAGAAGATGATGTCAACAATTGGGATGCTTTACCTTTTTTGGAGTAAAAATACAAAAAGTTAAAAAAAAAAAATTGCATTTTCAACTCATATTTTCAACTTACGTTCCTATGGTTTTAATCAAATTTTGAGCAGGAGCACTCATTGGATGCGGAATTAAATTTTTCATCCAAGGAGTACCATGTTGCATACTTTCAATAAACCCTACTACATGAAAAATGAAAAATATATTACAAATGTGATTCCAATCATGCTTTTCCATGTATTTCTCAATTTTCATGTAGCAGGGTCCATCAAAAGTATGTAACATGAGTAATCCTTGGTCGAGGAATTAAATTATGCATCCAATGAGTGCTCCTCCTCGAAATTTGAGTAAAATAGTAGGGAGATAAGTTGAAAATACTAGTCGAAAGAGTAGTTTTTTTCTCCCTCTAAAATTTGATGATGTAATCTAATATTATTTTATCATTTCCACTATTATTTTATAATATTCCTTAGGAGGCCCATTTTACACCCTGAAATTTCTCTAGTGTTCACTCCCTTTTTCCATTTGTACAATAGGTAGTGCCTCTGAGGTACCATAGAACACGCTTAGCTTCCCTTCAAGATAATTTGGTCGGTTTAAACATGGATTGGCTCAATTGGTTGAGTGCATAGGAAATTGCTAGTCATGTGTTCACAAGATACATGAGTGAACCCACCAACTACCAGTAAACCATAGCATCCACTTCCTCACCTGAAGTGGCATCCTCATTCCTCCATATGGTCACTAGAGGTGTCTACATGGTTTTGCATCTGTCCATGTGGAACTTCTGAAGTATCTCGTTGGCATACTTGCATGGAGAGTTAAATATTTCCTCATATCCTTGCCACACTTATAATCCGAGGAAGTAGTGCATGAGACCCATGTCCTTCATTTCAAACTATCTTGCAAGGTCCTCCTTCCAAGATCTGATCAACTATTCATCACCAGTTAAAATCAAATCATCAACATATAACAAAATAATCAACAGTTTACCTTCTACCAAAATATGATAGAGTTTTGCATCTGCTTCACCTTTGGTTAATCTCGAACTAGTGAGATAGATATTGATACTGGTGTACCAAGCACAAGGTTCTTGCTTGAGACCATACAATTCTTGCTTGAGTTTGCACACATGAGGCTCTTTATAAAAAGTCTCGAAGCCATCTTGTTTCTTGATATACATCTCCTCCTCAATAAATCCGTTGAGAAATGTTTTTTTCACATCCATCTCATGGATCTTCCACCCCATCTGTACAGCCAAATAAATAATTCATTTGATGGATGAGTACCTTGCTACGAGAAAAGGTTTCTTCATATTCAAACCCTTCAACCTGTGAGTACCCCTTGGTCAAAAATATATCCTTGTAATTTTATATGCTTCCATCTGCTGCCTTATTTACCTTAAATATCCATCGTGAACCAACAACTGACTTATCTGGTGGTCCTAAGACAACTTCCCAAACTTTTGTTTTGACAATGGATTCATACTCCTCCACCTTTGCATTAACCCATATAGGTTTCTCTACTGCTTCCTCAATTGAGCATGGCTCAACCTCTATAAGCTATGTCATTAGAGCCATGTAGCTAGTGTACCAATCTGGTGACCTTCTATGTCTACGATGATTTGAAGGAGCACCCACATTATCCCTCGCATCTTGCACAAGTATCACATCTTCCTTGGTCCTTTATCTTCCTTATCTAAATGGTTCTACTTGAGTGGTGGCCTTCAATATTCGCTCCTCAATTTGTGGCTGCTCCACAACTTCTTGAGGTTCCTCCTTTCAAGATAAAATATCCTCCTCTGGTGGGATCTAAAGATACCTCTCAAGAGAGCACCACATGGCCTACTCTTCATCAAATTTTACATCCCTTCACACCATTGTCATTCTGAGGGATGGAAAATACAAACAGTAGTTTTGGGGTTTCTATGTATACCCAAAAAATATCCCCAACTCTGTTGTTAGCTCTACTTATTCCTGGAATCTTTGGAGACATGGAAGTAGACAAAGACTTCGAATATCTTGAAATGTGACACATATGAATTTCTCCCCGAGAAAGCCTCCTCTGGTGTAATCGTGCAAAAAATTTGATGAGGACTTTGGTTATGCAAATAGACTATTATGGTGCATGCTTTAGCCCACAAGTTTAGACATAGGCCTTGGTCATGCAAAATTTTCCTCACTGCTCCCACAATGCTACGGTTCTTCCTCTCAGCCACCCCATCCTACTGTCGGTTGTGGGTTGCTATCAACTCTCATCGAATGGATTATTTTGCACAAAACGTTTTAATCCCATTCGACATGTACTTGCTTCCATTATTGCTCTTGAGATCCTTCACCTTCTTGTTTGTTTCTTTCTCCACTAGTTCCTTGAACTAAACAAACTTGGAGAAATTATCCTCCTTCTTTCACATGAAGAATGTGAAAAAATCACATGAGTATTCGTCGATAAATATGACAAAATATCTATGTCTGGAAGTGTAGGTTGTCGAGAAAGGTCCAAAAATATCAGAGTGGATCCTTTCTAGCATTGCATGCACCTTGTTATCTTGATCATGGAAGGTGGATTTTGTGTACTTCCCCAAAGTATATCCTTTGCATACATCATGATACTCAAGTGCTCTTTTGGGGAGGACTGTGGTGATATGTTGCATTATCTTCAAAGCTCCATGATGCAAGTGGCCAAGTATTATGGAAAAATTTCACCGACATTGCAGCTCTGCACCTTCTCTACTTTTGTGCTCAATGTAACAAAATCCTCCACATCTAGCTTGTACTGGTTCTTCACCCAAAACTTGATCCACTTCATATGTCTCATGGCTATGTGTCTCAAGAATTAATTTCTTATGCTGCAGATCACATCGTATTCACGGCCTTCCAAACTACAACAAAGACAATATTTTTATTTAGGCCTAACATGAACATGACATCTTTGAGCCTGAGGGGGGAGCTTGAATCCCTCTGAAAGGTGACTTTATTGACCCTGATCGAGTTGTACCTTCTGTCAACCCCCATATCAATGTGCATTTGCAATTATTTATCCTCCATGTCATTGAAAAAATCTCGATTCCCCTTCATGTGGAATGAGGTACCACTGTCCCACATGCTCCCTATCACTGTATTGATCATGTATGCAATGAGGGTAAATTCAATCTCAAACTATGAATCCAAAGCTTCACCTAATCCTCCTCCTAAGGTATTCTTGTTTTCCTTCTTTTGTGGAAACTTCAGGGCATAGTGCTCGCATTCATGAGAATGAAAGAATTTTATTTTCAAAAAATATTTCTTCTTTCCACCTTGACTGGATTTTGGTTTGGATTGGGATTTATTCCCTTTTCCCTTATTTTCCTTTCCAACCAATGAAAAATTTTCTTCATCCTCACCCTTAGATGAAGTCCCATCTCTGGTATTCCTCCTTATTTCCTCCAACACTAAAAAATACCATAAGCGCTCCCAATTTGGTAGTTTCTCCCTCCCATTCATTGAATCTTGATATTTGTGCTAGCCCTTGGGAAGGCCCAAAAGGGCTAGGATAACCAAGTATTCTTCAGGGAAATTAATACTAACCTTTCCAAGTCCTTCACGACATTGTGTGAACCTTCTCAGATACTATGTACTTTATTTTGCATCTAGTTACTTCAAAGTTTATCCTTCAATTCTAGATTCCTATGGTCACTATTATTCTCGAAATTGTTTTACAGTTCTTTCTACTTTGTGAACAAATCTATTTTCCATGGATATTTGAGATGATATGATCCTGTACTCCCTCCAATATGATTCTCCTCTCTTTTGCCACATCTTTCTTCCACTAAGCAAGGTTTTGGTCATAAAATTCTTGTGGTTTTGAAGCATCTAACTTGATGTATTCTATCATACCATTTCCATCCAATACCACCTCCATGCGATCCTTCCATGAAACAAAATTAGAGGTGCCTTTATACTTTAGCCTTAGTCCATTGAAATCCATCTTCTCAGTTTTGATAAAAACCTGCAACATAGATCTCCAAATTCGAGCCTCTAAGAAACAACTTCAAATTACTACTCTACTATGAATCCAACTTTGATACCATGTAGAAATCATTTTTTAGATTTTCAACCGCTCATGAAGTTTTAACCAAAATTACAAGACACAAACCTACTCTACTATTTTGCGGACATTATTTCACAATTTAGAATAAAAATTTCAAACATGCAATAAGAAATCACACACATGCAACAAGTATTTTTATCTAAGGAAATAAATCTGAAAAAAAACCCCAATGCCTCTTTCATTAATTAGAATAATAGAGATTAATTACAATTTCTTTGATCAATTGAGCTCACCCTGCAAGTGCTCAACCTATCTCACTACTCATTTAAGGCCTATGAACCACACTTAGTAAAATTCAGCCTCATCTTGAGATCCTATTTCCTTGCGTTATTCCTTGAGGAATTAGCCCCTATTTTTTAGAAAATTTTCTCAATTAGATTGTGTAAATCATCTACGTCCTTCATCTGACTGCATGAAACACTTATACACTTAGAACTAGTCTACAACTGATGTTACACTACCTTGGAATCTCCATCTAAACTGGTTAACTCGGATTCTATGCATGCAATAGCTATTTTGGGCTTATTGATAAGTTAAATGGAGGATCACTAAGTTTGATTGAAATCCCAGTACATAAATTGACCCTCTACTAGTTCTTCCAATAATTGGAACTAGTTTAACTAAAAAAAACCTTAGATAACTAACCTTGATTGCTACAAATTAGCAATCACACATGCTAAACTGAACTCTAACCCCTCCAACTCAAATTTACTAGGTAAACAGGATGACACAACCCTTTTCACTCAAGTTAACAACATTAAAGTTGTCTACTGATGTGGAAATTCAAATTTTCTCAATTTAAGCGAGGAAAAATAAAATTGATAATTTCTTGTTGCATTTTTCAACAGTAGAAACCATATGATTATCGAATAGTGATGAAATTTGTTAACATATGTGAGTGGAACCACCAATAATCATAATGGCCCTCAAGGTACTAAGTGAAATCTATGAGGTATAAATAAATGAGCTAAAGTCAAACAGCACACAAAAGCTTTTGGTCGAAATCCAATGATGAGAACTTAATGCCGAAAGTGAGGAGACTTTCCATTGATTTATGCAAGTTCTAAGGAAATAAAGGGAGTTTCTAATTAAAATTCCTATATAATGTGTTGATTTTTATAAGAAGTGACCCATCATAGGATGGCCTTAATTTACCCCCCATTAATGACATGAAACGAGTATCAATATTTGAGACATAATGTGACGACTCAGAGCCAATTTAGGGGTGACATACATGAAATATGACTTAAGGTATTGTAGAAGATGTCAATTGAGGGTGGAATTCTCCTGAAGATATTGGTGACACTTATATGGAGTTAGCAACATTGACTCAAAGACCCATTATGCAGAATTTCAATAAGGTGTGATCAATATAGAGGAAAGCATATTCCCCAAACCAAAACAGTAATGGAAGTGAAAGAGTCTCATGTTCAAGAGCGACTCACTGCCATAAATAGGTTTGATGTATTATTTCACAATTTCTTCACCATTTCTAGTAAGTACCTCTTTATTTTTTTTACAAGATTGAGGAGGATAACATATGCCTGATCTGTAAGTTAATCCTTCAAATTATTTTTAATGAACGCTGAGGAATGGTTCAATTTTGTCATGTTTGATGAATCCTATGTTGTTTATGTTTTTATGAGCCCAAAAAAGGTGGAACTCGACTTCTTTTTCGTATTTAGATATTTTGAAAAAAATGAGAAAAAGAAAACTATGAGAGGTTTCTTTTCGTAAATTTCATCCCTTCACGGAAAAGCCATAAAACAATACCCAAGAGAACCTTTTAGTCATGTTTGACTAAAGTATTCATTTTTTGTAAATATTCTATCTAGTCCATAAAAGGGTTAAACTTGTATTAGGAAGACGTCTTTTCATTTACTTTATTGAGTTTGAAAGAGACAAGTTCTCTGCAATCTTTTCACTTTTTGGGAGTCTAAAAATAGCTTAAAGAGAGCTCCTCCTAAAAGAATAGGTTTTATAAAAGATAGAAATTGGTTTCGGTCATGATGGAAATACTAAACACAATAAAGGTTAAGATGAATGCTAATAATATAACTCATCATAGCGATTCCTTCTGGAAAGGGTTAAACACCAAGTGCAAGTGAATTATTGGCCAAGTATATGGTGGTGATGGAATGGAAAAACCAAGACTCATCTTATAGAAACGTGATGATAAAAAGTGTAAATCACGAGGGATAAAGTGTGGAGAGTAGTTTAATTTTTAAACAATCTTAAAGCAGAGAAAAAACTATGCTTGAGAGTGGTTTCAGTTTTACATAAGATTGAAACAAAGAAAAGCTTCGAGAGGTTTCTTTTCTGTAAGTCATAAAGAGCCTGAAAAGGTGATAAAAGTATACTTGGTAACTTATTCTCATGTATTTACAAGCACAATAAGGAACGAAGACTAAGCTTGATAACGAATTCTCATTTATTTATGAGAATGAGAAAGAACAAAGACTAAGCTCATGATAAGTTTATTTTTTAACGAGCTTGACATAAGAAAAGAACCATGCTCAAAGGTTTGTTTCATTTTTGTCCGAGCTTGAAAAATAAAAGAAACTATGCTTGTGGTGACCTGTTTCCTTTTTGAACAAGCTTGAAACAATAAAATAACTATGCTCATGAGACCTTGTTTCATTTTTTAACGAGCTTGACATAAGAAAAGGAACTCTGCTCATGGGAGTATTTAACTTGATCATGGATCCTAAGAGGCTAACTCTATGGAGGGAATACATATCAAGGGCTTGATCATGGCATCCAAAAGGGCTTGACATATGGAAGAATAATTCTCTAGCAAGAAGACATGTTAAGGGGTGAAATAGTAGTAGAAATCAAGCAAATAGTGGGAGGTTATTTTTCGATGGTGGTTGCAGGCATGGAACAAGTTTCCATATAATTAACTTGTGCGAAGGGGAATACCACTTACATATAAGGAGCTCTTAGGTAAGTTGGATGGTTGGAATTCAAATTACGGCTGATGAATGAAATTTGATCAACAGTCATAATTTTTTCATCATATGGGAAAGAAATCACTTGAAAGAGTGTGGACACAACAATGTTCATGGCATAAACATAGTCTCGCCCATGGAGCAAATTAAAATCTATGGGGCCTTGGACTACTATAACATCAATACATACAACTTTTCCTTCTAAGTTAATAGATAAATGAGGATGGATCCCTAAAGTTTCACTTCTTATTTTGTTAAAATACAATATATTTTGAGTAACAGGAACAAGTTAAGGAGAACCTAAATCTTCCCACACAATTGAGGATATAATTATAACAAAAGAGAATTCATCTATTACAGTGTGATAGCTATTTTTATCACAAGAATTCATTGTGATTTGGAAGGGCGTGTAATAAGGGAGATGAGGTATTGCCATTTGACTCCAATCAAAGGAAATGACCTCATTACTTGGAGGGGGTTTCGTGAGAATGGAATAAATTCCCCTTTGTTTAGTGATCTAAAGTAAAAACAAGAACTTGAGTAGTATGAACTTCACTCTCAAAGGGGAGAGTATGGTCGACGGAAGATGGAATAGAGTTGACCAATTTCTCAACCAATGGCTGGTTGGAAAAGGACTCATGGGATTCACACTCAAAGGGAGTGAGATTGACTGAGTATGGAGTCGAGTCAATCACTTCATCAACTAATCAGGGATAATATTAAGGATGGAAAATTATCTTGAAGTTTAAAAAATTGGCGAATCTCACTAGTCCCTAATATGCAAACTATAAAATGTTTATTGATATATTTGTAAAATTATTCAAATTTATAATGATATTTTATATATTGTCTATCTAATGTTGGTGATTTTTAACATAAAATAATTTTATGTTGTAAAATTTGGGCGAATTATTTTTATAAAAAAATGGAAATTGGCGAATCTTTTTTTTGGAATAGCCATGGTAAATTAGCCCACTTGCGAATATTAGCCCCTAAAATTTTCCATGCAACTAATGGAGGATTGAGGGAAATATTATGGTAACCAATTGGAAGTTTTTGTTGATAAAAAATAA
The DNA here is from genome assembly GCA_034641835.2 of Pinus albicaulis. Taxonomy (NCBI): domain Eukaryota; kingdom Viridiplantae; phylum Streptophyta; class Pinopsida; order Pinales; family Pinaceae; genus Pinus; species Pinus albicaulis. The sequence continues at coordinate 736,993,339 of CM076579.1, forward strand.
ATATTTCCAACACTTTTGAGGCTTCATCCATATGAGGGAAAAAGGTGATTTTGATGTCTCCCTTCACATAACCTATAGGGAAACCTAAGTTTACCCTTTTTCCTGGGAACCTTAGTATCACTAGTTGATGGTTTATTACTAGCATTATCTCTAGAGGCTAGTGACAAAGGTTGATGTGACCCTGTGGAACACACATCTAATACTTGGGGAATACAAAGGAAATCTCTAAGAAGGTGGTCACCCTTACAAATATTGCAAGGGAATTTAACTTTACAAGACTTACTGGAATATTTCTCGACATTATATACATTCATATAAATGTTTTTTTGGTTCCCTCCTTACTTATTTTTCTTCTTCTTCTTCTTAGCTTCCTAGTTATTAGCATCAAGAATTTCACTAGGCAAGGAAGAACAAAGGGAAGAAGAAACAATGGGCGAAGAAGGAAAAGGGTAAAATTGAGGTTTTTTTTGTTCTAGTGGAGGGGTTGGTTGTTAATTAGTTTTAAAATTCATAATGAAGTTGTCTAATGCGACGGAGGAATTGCCTAGACGACCAAAATTGGTTGGAATTCAGGCCAATTTGTTTTAAGAAATATTATAGTAACAGTGTTTGAATCATGATTTTGATGGTGGAAATAAATTCAGCACCATCAAAAATCTCTAGGGCACCCAAAATATTAAATTTTGATAGTTATAATGTCGATTTACAAAATCCCTACCGGATTATTTTAAAATCTTACCAGAATTTCCATGATTTTCAGGGCGAAAAATCAGTCTAGTTAGACTACCACATTCATAACCAAGGAGGTTGAAAAAAACCATACTGGTAAACCTATGGTGAATCCATGAAGGGACAATGTAGCCATGTAACGAGCACCAATATTTCCAAAAGGAGGAAAACTACTAGGATTCCTGTCAAATGGGTTTCCTTGACTGGTAGAATCTAGAATTGTTGCCATCATACTCAACCTAAGGTATTTTAAGGAGTAGAAAGTGGGAAGTTGAAACATTAAAAATGAAAAAGGTCACTAGGTATAAAGGGGTTACCAGGCCACTATGAACAACAATATGCCATTAAGTACATGCAGGAAATATCCCCAAATGTTGTGTTTGGTGTATCACAATGATAAGGCGAGTGACTCAGTTACCCTAGGTTGATTTGCAACCTAATGGAGACTTCTGATATATCCTCGAAGGTACGTGAAAGTGCAACCTGTAGTAGTATAGTTTAATGTGTAACCATACGATGGGGGCATTCCAATATACTTTTTGTACATGGAGCATCGTCCTATATACCCAATGGTAAATGGAAGAATGTTATGATATACTCTGATGTACGTGGAAAACCAACCATCCCCGGGATGTGAAACTGGAAAGTAATGACAAATCCTACATTTAGAGACGTCAGAACACGTCTCATAACCTAGACCACTAAATGTGTCTTAAATGTTTCAAATTCCCCTTAGGTTCATTAATAGATTTTAATGTTGATATTGATTAAAGTTTCAGTTTCAAGGATCAAAATGAATTCACCTAAACTCCTAAAATGTAAGTAGCATGAGAAAGAACTATTTTCATTCAATGAATATCTAACTAAGGAATGGAAGGAGTTTCAAACAATGATGAATAAAAGAAAAAATTCCAAAAAATATCCCCAAATTTACTATTCCAATTCAAAAATTCAAAGCCCTAATACATGAGAAAATGAAAATTTGTCTTTTCTTTTCTTTCAATTTTCAAATGTAAAAAATAAAATGAAAAATGACACGATTATTGAATCAAAGAGAACTAATACATATTGGAACTATAATATGAACAACCCTTTAACAAATTAATAACCAATTCAAATGATAAAAACCCTAATTGACAAGAAGAAACAAGAAGAAGAAAATTCTTATAAAAAAGGTAATCACACTCAATTTCACACAAGTTGGTGACTTTACATAGACCTTGCATAGACCATAGACTCATGAAGACACTGTAAAAGAAACATAATTCAAAGTGAAGCAAGGAAAATGAAATTTTTTTGCACTTACAAAATAATCGTAGGAGTATATAGAAACCATTGTCAAGTCATTAAACGTACAGAATGCAGCATGTGCATTGGGTCACTTTGTCTCAGAATAAAAAATGTGATGGGAATAATTTGATTAATTATTAAATATAAACCCTAACCAAGCTCGAAATGAATATTTCCTAAGTCCAATGATAGTTTTAACAAGATAAATAGAGTCGACTTAATAGGTCCTAAAAGGACAGATAAAGAAACCACTAAATAAAATCTTGTTCCTCAATAGAGTCACCAAGTTTTTTTATGGATAAATTCCTCTATGGGTAGAATCAATCTCCCTAAAACTAGTGGCTTAGCCTAGAAACAACCAATACAAAACAATAATTCTTTACTTAGAGATGTTTGACATATGGGAAGAAAACCTACTTGGAATCCAATGCAAGCTTCCTCCTTCTCCTTACTTGTTAGCTCTAGCTCCAACTCCAATTTATATAAGTGGAACCTGCAAATAATCTAAAAAAAGAAAAAGGACAAAAATATGCAAAATAGCATATTCAAACAAATCTAAAAAATAAGTCAAGGATTCAAGTTCTACATATGCATAAACAATACATAATGTATATGAGAAACAATGCACTTTTGTATTAATAATGATAGGAAAATATTACAACCCTTGTGGGCCTTAACTTTGTGAATATCTCCTAGCTATATTGTCCTTGATTTTCCACAATGGTAAGCCTTCAATCAAACCTAAAGCACATGTATGGATTATGGACCTCTAGACACAAATGAGTAGCGTAAGGGCATAATCAGAGTCTCCAAAACCCAATCCATACTCTATGGTAGATGATGCATTTATAGGATAAGTGAGGTGGTTTTGGATTCACCATTCTAGGGCTTATATCCACATTAGAGGGAGGTAATTTTTAGGAGATAAGTGTAGAAAAATATACCACGAGATTCAATATGATATTATAATGTACTAAAACAAGATACTGATTCTCTTCTACAATTTGTGGAAACAAACATGACCACACAATCACATAAACAACTAAGAGAAAGTAATGACCAATTACACAACACAAGATATATCTCAGGAAAAAACTTCTAAAAAACCCTATATCTCTATATTTCATATGAGAAATATAATGAAACAATACAAAGCTTTCTCACATTGAGAAAATTCTTGCACTCCAATGACTGTCGCACTCTGATCCTGCTCGAAACTGGCTTGAAAGCTAAGGAAAATTGGTCAAGTATTTAACCCTTTGCTTGCCTCTTCCTGGCCTACCTTGATTACACATTCTTGGGGTAATTTTGCCCCTATTAATTAGGAAAATACCAATTTATGATTTCATAATCCTTCAAGGCCTTCCCATTGACCTCATGCATGACCTGTACAATTTTCTAATAATACAACTGATAGATATCTTCCCTTTAACCTCAGTCTCAACTGGGTCTTCCATAGAACTAACATGCAACAACTATTTATAGTGAATTCTTAGTTAAATGATTGATCACTACTTGTGAATTAAATATAATTTAACTCACTAGACCTCTCACTATCTCATTTCTCAGTTAGAACTAGTTAAACTAATTTTAACTCAAATAATTAAGTTAACTAATTACAACTCACAAATAACTCAACCATTGGTCCTAGAAAGTAGGAGATCCATTTGCATGCATCCTATTAGACCTCTAACTTGAATTTACTAAGCTAACTAAGTCTTCTTGACTCAGTTAACTAATACAAGTTGTCATGAGATGAAATTACAAATTTTGTTCCAATTTAATTAAGGGAAAATTAAATCAAAAGCCTCATATGGTAGCTATTTATGGGTGCCATTTTTTGGATTTCATTTCTGGATTCCAATTGCACTATTTCTTGTTGCAAATTTCAACACTCCCTCTCAAAAAGAAAGGAAATCAATCTATCCCAATTCGGTACCTTTGGAATGTTCTGCATGCAATACTTCTCTAGTGTTGTTTTCTCCTGCAACTCTTGAAACTAAATAGCCTCCAAAAAAAATTGAATTAGTATGATGCATCGGTCATCAGAGTCTCTAACTACTACAAGTTATTGCACTATCTACTGAAATCTATGCGCTGCTGCTGACTCTACATTTATGCCCTCTGCAATATTTCCAACTCCTATCTGCGCTCCAGTATCTAACATTTGTCACTCTAATTTATGTCTTCCTCACATCTGACTACATATATCTAACTAATCCTTCCTACTACGACTGTACTGTGGGATCCTCATAATCAGGTTCGATCCATGAGACACGCCATCTCAACGGACCCTGCCCAAATTTATTCTCTTAGAATTATGTCTATACATCACCCCACCTCTCACTTGGAGGTATGGCCGCATCTGCTCCCTTTGCCCATATGGCTCGAAATTCCCCCCTCTTAGAGGTCTCTACTTGAGTGGATGCTTCCACTCGGCCTCCTCTCTACATCTTCAATTGTGGCTACACCACAACATGAGGTTGCAATTTGAGAGGTAATTTTGGTTCCCTCTCAACCACCAAGTCACTAACCTTTGCTTTTCTCCTCAAAGCTTTTCATGCATCTTCATCGTCGAGAGCATACAAGTTTTTGACTCTTTCACTGATCTGTTTCAGTCATCCCATGGTGATGTGTCTAACAAAAAATGTCAAAATCTAGAAACAAGAATTTAGATATTTCATAAGACGATGCAGGCACTACACATGAAAGGACTACAAGACTAATTCATGTGGGAGACAAGATGATAATCTTGAATGAGTACCAAGAAAAACTAGGCACTATTGCCCAAAAAAAATCAAGATTTGCAGGTATAAAAGGGCATATCACAGGGAAAACATTCATGGAGGCCATAAAATCAATTTTTTAATCATTCATGAAATAAAAAATTTGTTCATCATCAGGCCTACATTTAAGAAATACACATATGTGGTTGAGACCTACATAAAATCAATCAAATTTCTATCCCAACTAACGACAAGTGGGAGAAACTATGTGAATTACTAGAGTGAAACATAGTTTTATCTTTGAAAGTAAGGAAAAAAACACAAAATATTTGGTCATCAATCATTAGCCTGAAAAATAGAGCCAAAAACTACATCAATTTCATCTTGCCTATTTCATTGTTCTAATTTTGTAAACTATTTTGATATTTTGTAAAATCTTGAGCATTTCACTCATGATGTTTTTGTTATCTTTTTGTATAAATACTTCAGAATTCAAAATAATAGATGTTGGGACTTATTTGAAGAAAAGGACTTGTATTGTAAAGCAGCTCATAAAGCCACCATTGATCAGATTTTCTGTAATATCATGTTACAGGATTCTTGTGTCAATTTTATTCGTGAAGTGCATCACTCTTTGTCAATTTGTTTTCTCTCTGTTATCATATGTTTTTATAAAATCTGAGTTATTATAAGAAAATAAAGAACAACTTTTTTTTTTTAACTTAACACCCTGTCTTTGGCCTAAGAATAAATTTATGTTTTCCACTGAATATTAAAATGAGAACTCTTAATTTCTCTATTTTTTAATTGGATTTCTAAAACTTTTCTTCTCCTCCACTCTACACATTTTAAAGGATCTAGTGATTTTTCCTATCTGGCCCTGTAAGGTTAGCCTGTCAAACTCTGTATTTTATCGATCTAAACTTGTGAATCCATTTTCCCAATGGTATATCTTCACCATTTCAACCCAACAACACAAAAATCCCAAACCTGAACTTAGTAGCTAGCCTAATACCTTTAGTCAAAAAAAGCTAAAATATGAAGAGATATCCTTCTCTAAAACTGGAAGGGCTAGATTCCTAGTTTCCAAAGTGGCTCTAAGGTTACCTCTATGATTTTCTCTACAACCTCAAAACTACGGAGTGATAACATCCTGGTGACTCCACTATGGACGAACATACCTTGTTTTGAAAATTTGTTTCCCTGGCTAAAAAAAAAATTCAGTGAATTTAACATCTATATTTCAGAAAATAAATGTTTGAGGTTTTAATATTTGTACATAGTGAAATTGTGTGTTAAATTTTGTTTAGATCTGGCTCCTAAAATAATTCATATTAGAGCCTATCCAAATCTGAAACCTCCCAATATCTTAGATAACCTTGATAAATTAATAAGAAAGAAAAGCTTGACTGAGAGTCAAGGGATTAATAGTCCTCTACCAAGAGAAAATTATCTTTCAAAGAGTTTTTTACCATAGAATACATTCAATTTGATATACCTTTTGAACAGAGTTTGTTTAGAACTAAATCTGAAACTTGTGTATTTGAAACAATCTTTGATGAGTCTATGTTAGGAACATACATATCTGAACATCAATCAATAGATCAACATTTTTACAAACAAGCTCTCTAGCAATTTGAAAAATTAGAAGACGTAGTGACAAACCTAAACCAAGATTTCCATAAAGGTTACATCCAATAGTCAGTTTAACTTTCATCCTTATCAATACATCCTGTTTCCACTACTTCCATCAGTTCAACTATTTCCACTACATCCCCATCAAAATCACAAATTGTAATCCAACCTATTATAATCCCTTCCTGATACGGATTTATGCAGGAATGCAACATAATACATATATAGTCATAGATACAGAGATGCAGCGGAAATAATGCTTCATTTTATTATTAAAAAAATGACTAATAAATATCTAGGGCACTGGTAGGCATATCTCTAAGAAGATATGTCGTGGCTACAGGCCTCTGAACTGTGTTACAACGAGAAATAATGGAAATGAGTGAGCGAGGGCACTGGTAGCGTATCCCTGAGAAGAGATGTGATGGCTACAGGCCTCTCCATTGTATTACAATACAGAAATGATGGAAATAGATGAGCTAGGGTACTGGTAGTGCTTATCTCTGATAAGAGATGTGTCAGCTACCAACCCCTGGAATGTGTTACAATGCAGACATAATGGAGATGTGGCGAGCTAGGGTACTGGTAGCGCTTATCTCTGAGAAGAGATGTGTCAGATCCCAACCCCCTGAACTGTGTTACAAGAGGCTTGAAGGCCTATTTATTTTTTACAAACAATGTAAAACTTGAAACGTCCAAAAACCTAACCCTAGGAGATGAAGCGCCAAAACTGTGGGCCTCGTTTGGGTAAATTGGTGTTTCAACTTCTCGGGGATGTAACTTTGGCATCCGATCTCTGTTTGACGCACTCAATAGCTCGTTAGAAATATCTATATGAGGACTACAAATTTTGAGTGAGAAAAATTGGTCTACAACCCATGTTGCTCCCTATTTTTCCAAAAAGTGTCGATTAGGGCCTCAAAATGGCTTTAGAAGTTCAAGACTCGAAAAGTTGCTAAAAATAGTAAGTTGTGCTGAAACTTAAAAACTGAAAGAACTGATGGTGGGGGTTCAAATGGACTCAGTGGGTGGCCACCAATATCCACCTGGATCATTAAGTCCCCAAAAAGGCTCCGGGAGTGAAGGACCTGAAAACCTACTAAAAATAGTAAGTTGTGCTGAAGCTGAAAAACTGAAAGAATTGATGCCTCGGGTCCAAATGGAATAGGTGGGTGGCCACTGATATCCACCTGGATCATTCCTCCCTCCTTAGGAAGCAATGGTCTCCATTGCGTTAAGTTCCTCCAAAGGGGGGGGGGGGAGAATTATACTGAACTTGGTGTTGGATTTGTCCAGGATTTCGCAGACCTGTTGGTGGACGTGATGGATGTAGATGTGCCACTGGTAGGCAGTCATTGAAGGATATGGGAAAATTAATCCATCATCGTGTTCCTTTGATTCTCAATGGCCTCCTCGAGAAAGATTTTGATAGGATCTCCTGCTCCCTCGTCTTTCTTTCCTTCCGCCATGGGGGGTTGTCGGGGTTGCAAGGTTGAACTCCTTATACCCTAGTTGTGTTGGGGAAATGAAAAGAAAAACAGAGAAAGAGCAAACCGCTCTGATACCACTGATCCATATTTATGCAGGAATGCAACAGAATACATATATAGTCATAGATACAGAGATGCAGCATAAATAATGCTTCATTTTATTATAAAAAAATGACTGAAATAAATAGCTAGGGCACTGGTAGGCATATCTCTGAGAAGAGATGTGGTGGCTACAGCATTCTGAACTATGTTACAATGAGAAATAATGGAAATGAGCGAGCGAGGGCACTGGTAGCGTATCCTTGAGAAGAGATGTGATGGCTACAGGCCTCCCCACTGTGTTACAATATAGACATGATGGAAATAGATGAGATAGGGTACTAGCAGTGCTTATCTCTGAGAAGAGATGTGATGGCTACCAGCCCCTGAAATGTGTTACAATGCAGACATGATAGAGATGTGGCGAGCTAGGGCACTGGTAGCGCTTATCTCTGAGAATAGATGTGTCGGATCCCAGCCCCCTGAACTGTGTTACAAGAGGCTTGAAGGCCTATTTATTGTTGAAAAACAATGTAAAACTCGAAACGTCCAAAAAACTAACCCTAGGAGATGAAGCGCCAAAATTGTGGGCCCCGTTTGGGTAAATTGGTGTTTCAACTTCTCGGGGACGTAAATTTGGCATCCAATCTCTGTTTGACGCACTCAATAGCTTGTCAGAAATATCTATTCGAGGAATACAACTTTTGAGTGAGCAACATTGGTCTATGACCCATGTTGCTCCTTGTGTTTCCAGAAAGCGTTGTTTAGGGCCTCAAAATAGCTTCGGAAGTTCAGGACTCAAAAAGTTGCTAAAAATAGTAAGTTGTGCTGAAACTTACAAACTGAAGGAACTAATGGTGGGGGTTCAAATGGACTCAGTGGGTGGCCACCAATATCCACCTGGATCATTAAGTCCCCAAAACGGCTTCGGGAGTGCAGGACCCGTAAACCTGCTAAAAATAGTAAGTTGTGATGAAGCTAAAAAAATGAAAGAATTGATGTTGCAGGTCCAAGTGGAATAGGTGGGTGGCCACCGATATCCATCTGGATCACTTCCACACCTACAACTATTACAAGTTCATATGTTTTTCATCTCCATAATCCCATCATGGCAGCTAGGTATGATCCATTAGTTTTACTTGGGGAGCTCCATCCTATGCCCAAGGGATACCAAGGTAGGATACCTAATTTTGATGGTTCTGCCCCAATTACAGCTCAACAACATGTTGACAGGATGAATGATTTCTTCGACTTACAAAATATCGATGAAGATGATGTTAAAACAAGGTTTTTTTCACGGAGCCTGATAGGAGATGTGAAAAGGTGATTTAGATATTTACAAGCTACTTACTTAGTATACCTTACCCAATTTCACCAAAAATTTCTTAGAAGATGGGAAGTAAAGAAAAATACTCTACAAATCCTCTCTGAATATGAAAGTATCAAAAGCGCATCTGGTGAAACAGTCCAAGAATATTGTGCCCAATTTAATAAAGTGTACAAATCCATTCCTTCTGATATAAAACCACCCCAAGGATTGTCTTTAATTAAGTTCCCTGATGGATATGATCTTCACATGTCCTACCAATTAAGAGAAATACATCCTACTACCCTTGAGGAGATGCAAATAAATGCGGTTAGTGTAGAAGCTAATCTATTAGAAAAAAGAGATAGAATAAAAACTGACAAGTGAGTTACTATCAAATAAGAGCCTTCTTCTTCTTCATTTAATGCTAAATTGGATCACCTAGTAAGAAGCATGGAAATAATGGTAGAAAGGATCATTTTAGCTGATAAAACTCCTCCAACAGAAAATCAAGCAGAACATAAATCTAAACCCTAGGAGGAATCCACCTCAAATCAAACAAAGGGAGAAAAGAGGCCCAAATGATCAACAACAAACAATTAGACCTCCCTTTTAAGAAAATTATGCAGAAGAAGAAGGGAAATTATCTAAAGACCTTGAAGAGAATCAGATAAATTTTATGGGAATAAATTATAGTGATCCTATTTTCATAGCTCAAGAAGATCAAGATATATTCATATTTTCACAACCTGAAGTCATTCCATCAAAATCCAAAGACTATAAACAGGGATCTCAGGATGCCATTATGGAAGTACATGAAGAATATAATTTGAGGAGTAAGAAAACTATTGATAATCCATCAAAGAAAAACCCCTATATTCCTCATAAAAATATTGTAGATACATCATCCAAAAAATTATTTGATACTTTTTCTAAGAAAGCTCAAGCTGATATTCCTTCCACTAGTCAACCTAAACAAGAGCCTCAGAAGGAAAATCCAAAAAGACAAGATCCGAATATCAAGGAAGTTGGGAAGCCTAAAAATATTTTCAGCATTGAGAATGAATTGGAAAAATTTAAAATTTCCATTCCCCTCAGTGAGTTGATAAACAAGAATGCATGCAGAACTCAAGTAATAAGGGATTTGAAATTATAAGAAGGAACAAACACTATAAAACTTACTGATGATAAGCCTGAATTGTTATTTGGACCCGAATTAGAAGTTGAATCCCAAGACGAAGTTGTTCCTCCATTCTATATGAGCTTGAATATTCATGATAATTTTTTTCACAATGCTATGCTTGATTTTGGTGCCTCTCACAATTTGATGCCCAATGCCATTATAGAAAAATTGGGACTAGATATCACTAGGCCTTACAAATATATGTATTAATTTGATTCAAGTAAAGTGAGATGCTTAGGTCTAATCAAATATTTGTGTATCACTTTAGCCCAAATCCAAACCAAAATCTTAGTTATGGACATTGTGGTAGCTGACATACCGCTCAAGTATGGCATGCTGCTCTCTATATCCTGGGCAAAAAAATTTCATGGTAACTTACAATTGGATATGAGTTATTCTACCATTCATGTATTTGGTCAATCAAGAAGAATTTATATATAAACATTGATGAAATACATGGTTATTAGTAAAGACATACCAAACAAATTTCCCTTGTATTCAATCCATTCAGACCTAGACTCTTTTATCTTGTTTAATGATGGAGGTGTAGAAGAAAAAATCCTAAAATTAGAAAGTGATTTGTGTGAGATAGAAGAAATAAAAACAGATAGTGTGAAATTAATGGAAGAAAATGAACCTTTATGGAACATGGATTTTCATGGGGTTGTAAGCAAGGAAGGATCAGGAGCAGTTGTGTGGGTTTGCAATTCACACACTAATAAATCAAAAGGTCATTCATATAAACTGAATTTTCAATGTACCAACAATATAACTGAGTATGAAGCCTTAATCCTAGGATTGTGGTTTCTAAAAAATTTAGGAGCCAAAAGAATTTCAATTCATGGAGATTTTGAACTCATAATAAAACAAATCAAGGGGGAATATTCAACTAAACATCCAAGGTTAAGGGCCTAAAGGAATGTTGTTTTATATTTCCTTGAGCATTTCCTTGAGTATGTATTACCTGTAATTCCAAAGGGTCCAAATATCCTAGTTGATGGTCTGCCTACTTCAGCTAGTACTTACAAAATGCCATATCTCCCAATTCACAAGTACATAGTTGAAGTAAAAAACAGACCAGCTATCCCGGATAATATGAGGTACTACTAGTTTCAGTGATGATCAACAAATTGATTTTTTTTTTCAGTCAAAGAATGAACTTGAGTGTGAAAATATGGACATAGATGATGATGTAGATAACAATGTAAATAAAATTGTAAATAAAGTAGTACTTAGTGAATTGGATGAAAATCAAGAAGAGTTAGAAAATTTGCAATTAAAGGATAATGTTTTTCCTAGAGGGTTAGCGCCCTTAGAAGAATTATTTGATTTTAATGAGGTAGATAAGAAACCTAAAATTGAACCCACTGGAGATGAAGTGGAAGATTGTAATATAGGAACCAAAGAAGAGCCCAAAATAGTTAAATTGTTTGAATTTTTTCCTCTGCAGAAAAACAGAAGTACATAGAGCTTTTCAAAGAATTCATAGATGTATTTTCCTCGAGTTATGAGGATTTATGATCATATGACAGTAGCATTATACAACATAAATTCCTCTAAAAGAGGACCAAAACCTTTTAAACAAAAATTTAGAATAATCAACCCATTGCTTTTACCCCTAGTTGAAAAATAAGTTAAAAATATATATGATGCCAAAATTATTGTACCATTGAGGTATTCCAAATGGGTGTCAAGCTTAGTCCCTACTTGGAAAAATACTGGGGAAATTAGAATATGTGTTAATTTTAGAAATATGAATAAATATTCCCTTAAAGACAACTATAATTTGCCCAAAATGGACCATATCCTGTAAAACGTGGTTGGATCTAGGATAATTTACTTATTAGATGGATTTTCTGGTTACAATCAGGTTCTAGTACATCCAGAGGACCAAGAGAAAACAACGTTCACTACACCCTGGAGCAGTTTCATGTGTATGAAAATGCCTTTTGGTCTAATGAATGATGGTTATACATTCCAAAGAGAAATGGATACTTCCTTTGCAGATGAAATAGGTAGGTTTATAGTCATTTATTTAGATGATATCAATGTCTTTTTAAAAACAAATGAGGAACATTTTCTTCACTTAAGGATAGTTTTTAAAATTTGAAAGAAATATGGTATCTCTCTCAACCTAAGAAAATTATGTTTGGCTTAGAAGAAGGTAAACTTCTAGGTCACATCATCTCCAAAGAGGGCATAAGAATTGACTCAAGCAAGTAGAAGAAATATTTAAAATATATCCCCCTAGGAACAGGAAAGAAGTCCAATCCTTTATTGGAAAAATAAACTTCCTTTAGTGATTTATCCCAAATTTGGATGAAATATTAAAAACAATCACTGGCATGTTAAAGAGGGATGAAAAAATCAAATGGCATAATGATGCAAAAGATTCTTTCAATAATTTCAAGAATCCATTAACAACTACACTCATTCTAATAAGTCTTGATTTTACAAAATATTTTGAGATATTTTCTTTTGCATTTGATCATACCATAGCAGTTGTTTTATTGCAGAAAAATGTTGAAGTTCATGAACAAAAAATTTCCTTTTTCAGCAGAGCATTGAGAGATGAGTCTATGAAATAAAATATCATGGAAAAACAAGCATTTGCTTTGGTTAAAGCACTAAAGTATTTCAGGGTTTACATATTACACTCCCATATTATTGCTATTGTACAAGATATTTTCCCTAATGCTATTGTAAAGGATATTTTGACTCAAACTGATCTTGATGGTAAGAGGGAAAATGGATTTGTGTTATTTTAGAATACAATCTTGAAATCGGGCCCACTAAATTGATCAAAGGCCAGGGATTGGAAAAAAGGATGGAAGAATCTAATTTCCATACACATGACATAAATTTCATAGCTGAACTTGATGAATAGGTAGAGTAGGAAAATCCACAGGTATCAGAGGCCTTTTCTACCTCTCCATGGTATGAATACATTGTATTTGTACTGCAAAATTAACAAGCTCCTTGAGTTTTGAATAGAACTATGAGACTAAAATTGAAAGCTATGAGAATTTTAATTTTGGATAATAATATCTATTGGAAAGATGCAGGGGGAATTATACTTAAATTTTTACTAAAATATGAAGCAAGAGAATTTATGTAGGATTTCCACAAAGGAGATTGTGGAGGACACTTGTACTAGAAGACTATTAACAAAAAAATCTTAAGGGATAGTTTTTACTAGCCAGTATTATTTGCATATGTCCATAGGAAAGTCACCATATGTCATTAGTGCCAAATATTTGAAGGAAAGAGAAATTTATTACCTCTACCCTTGAAGCCCATATTATTTTAAACCCCTTTCAAGCAATGGGGTTTGGATTTCAATGGAGAAATTCACCCTAGCTCCTCAACTCAACATAAGTAGATTCTCCCAACCACTGATTATTTCAAAAAATGGATTGAAGCTATACCTACAAGATAAGTGACAAATTTAGTGATCATTAAGTTTTTGGAAGGAAACATTATTTCTATATTTGTATGCTCTAACAAGATTATTGCTGATAATTCCATTGCATTCAAATCAAAGAATATGGTGGAATTTTGCAAAAAATACAATATCAAATTCGGTCACTCTACTACCTATTACCCATAGGGAAATGGGTTAGCTGAGTACCCTAATAAAATTTTGATCAATATCATCAAGAATTTGATGCAGGTTAACAAAAAATATTGGCATAACAAATTGATAAATTCTTTTTGGGCTCATAGAATCACTACCAAAAAGTCTATATGTGTGTCTCTATTCCAATTAGTTTATGGGATAGATATTATGTTCCCCACCTCCATAGATATCCTTTTTTTTTAAATACTGCAAGAATCCCAAGTTGATCCTAATGATATACAAATTAGAATAGACCAAACCATACAAATGTAGCAATCAAGAGAGGAAATTTACAATAGGACCCAAGTTATCCAATAAAACATCAAGAAAATTTATGATATGAGAACCAAAGCTGATGATTTTTAGATAGAAGACATGGTATTAAAATTGGATTCAAGGAACAAGGAAAAAGGTAAGAATGGTAAGGTTGATAATTTGTGGAAGGTACCATATAAAATTGATTCTTACAAAGGAAATAATGCATTTTTTCTGAAAGATATGCTTGGAGAAAAGCTACCTAGTGGACCTGTCAATGGCAGAATGCTCAAACATTACTTTTGCCAAGGATAAATTACTTTTTCACTCAAAAAATTGTAAATATCATTATAATTTTATAACTGTCAGTGTGGGTGGCTTCCATAAAAAAGCTAAAGCCCGAGGTGAAGGCCATAAGCTCCTATGAGAGGTTGTCATATCTATAATAATAAAAAATAAATTCAGATATAGAATAAAGACTGGGGACAATGGACCAAGGGTACTGATCTTCAGAATTCTTGACACCTCACAAGGAGGATGTCATACCTAGTTGGAGCCACTGTTAAGGTCCTATGATTCATAGGATCAAATGATGATTTACTATTTTCTTTCAGTTGATGAATATTGTAAATAATATTGTATTCTGCAAAATATATATAAAATGAAAATAGGGTATATAAAACAATGTGTATATGAGAAAATGAAAAATAAAATAAAAAAGGAAAAATGAAAAAAACCTCAAAAATATATAGGAGTGAACAAGCCTAAATTCCACCCAAGAAATAAAATGCATCAGTTCATATTTAAAATTTAGAATAAATGTGATGCTAGACAAAATGCCACAATGTAAATAGGATAAGAAGAAATAGCTAGTCTAATCACACTGTTTAATCATGATTAGGATGTGATAAAATAGATTAGGTTAGTGAATAAATCAATCACCCAGTTTAATCGTGATTGAGCTAGGTTAGTCAATTAATCACATCATTTAATCATGGTTAACTGACAGAGAAAGGACTAAACAATTTTGCTAATTCAAATTCAACATTACTGTATTTATAAGTAGTTTTTAGAAGGTTATTATGCTTTGATTAGATTAGTTTAATTAGAACATTAATCTCACTTTAGTGCATGTAATAAATAATAAATTTGGCAATATATTAATTTATGCATGGTTCAAAATTTAGGATAAAAATCAATGAAGGAGATCTTCCCCCAGTCGGATCAGCATTAGGGGAGTGTTTGCGGGCCCCCACGAGCTCCATCTTTTCTCGGAGTGGGTTGGTGGGGGGGGGGGGGTTTCCAAAATTGTTGGATCCACCACCTTACGTGTCACCCCCATAGTGTTTTTCACCCCCCGTGAGAAGTCCTCCAACGTTGACTGCTCGTCCCTCCACCAATGCCCATCCGCCACGACACCCTTCCCGATGCCACTGTCACTCTTCGTTGTCCGCCAACTCAGCCTTGCGGACCGCACTTCCACTACCTTACCTTCCATTTGATTTTTCCCAAGAATCTGTCTCACTCCTATAATAGGCCTCCATTTGACGCTCGCCTGACCACATCAACAATCTGTTAGAACAATTAATTCTTCCCACTCATGTTGCAATGGGCCTACTCCTCGCTAATAGTAAAAAGGTAAAAGTAATTTAAAATTAATCCATTTAAACATTGTTAATCTGAAAAAATTATTTTCCTCTCTATTTTGCATGACCAATAGAATTTTAATGTCTTTCAATGTATCACAACATCTAGTAAATTTCCCAACAATAACAATCCAATCATCATCAGGCCCCCACCTCAACATCCATCAGATATCTTACATTTCCAGGTAATTTCACAATCCTCATCCCTCTATTTTGTTTGATATTTAATAATGGCCCCAAAAGTTAAATCCCCAAAAACAAAGGCAAGAAGCCTGAAGAGAATCCAATGTTTCTACCTCCCATAGACCTGGATCACCTTCCTTTAGTCGAACTGTGATATAAAATTGTTGATACCAACTGTGAATTTGGCTTGTTTGAACTTTATAGTTGGTTAAAATATAAATTTTTAGATCAACATCATGAATTGGGCTTATGGGAGTCTTCCTGCCCTAAATTAAGTTCCCACATTCACATCAATTCCCTAAGCTAATATCCTAGTGTATGATTAGCTATGTGTCATCCCAAAGAGAAAAACCATATTTTTTCAAGTACAAAAATAATAATTTTCCAAGCCATTCTTAGTAGAATCTCTCATAGAGCTCTACAAAAATTTGACCTTCCCACAAAGAGATAAGATCTTCAAAGTCTTTCTCCACGAAGATTCCCCATTTCCCAAAAAAACCCTCCATGATCATCTTCTATGTTCCCTCAGGTAATCAAATAGATCATCATCATCATCTCATATATCCTTGGTTACCACTTTGATCAGTGGGTTGATGAGGCCATTGCTGGATTCATGTAAATTTTTAACACTGAGGAGAAGCCTGTTGTTTTTAATTCAGTGAGTACATTGCAGATGCAATGCATAATCAGTTCATTAAGTTTCCTACAGAGGGCGCTTTCAGGTACTTTATTTTTCTAGTTTACTTTTTTATTTATCACCAGGAAGACATGTTTCTATTTTATTTGTAGAAGATGGATGAGCAGGGAAATGTTCAATAAGTTATCCATTAGACCTCATTGGTGAGGAAAATCTCCATAGAGTTTAATTTCATAGAATATGTTGATCAGTTCTTGAACATAGCTATTTTTTTGTTAAAAAGTGATTTGGAGCCTAGGATAGAAGAAAATATTCAAAAGATATTGCGTCTTAGTGACTAGGTGAAGATAGGTGATTGGTATTTATACTATAACTACATAGAGATAATTATCTATGGGTGTGATTTTCCACCTTACAAGTTGCCGAAATATGTGCCGATGAGACTTTTCTCGTTAGCATACATTAGACAAATGATTCATATGGATGACTTGCATTTTGTGATAGCTAAAGAAAGGCATAGTTTAAAATCAAAGCACATGTTTGACCATTTGTGTTCAATACCAGAACAACTGGTAAAGAGGAAGATTTGTTTTGAAGAAAATGAATTTCAGGTTGAGTTATTTGGTCTTACAACCCTTTTGGCCTCATCTCAAAGCTGCCAGTGGAGAAAAAAACTACACCCTATGTTATTGTCTATGAGTCACCAGTGATCAAATGTACTCTTTCAATGTCAGTTGATAGGGTCCTAGGTCAAATTTTTATAGTTTCAAATGAATTTTCAAATTTTTTTTTTATCATTGCTCAGTATCTAGATATATTACTACTCCCTCCATATTCAAGGTCATAAAATGCCATCATAGTCATGTCATCATTCCTTATGATAGGTTTTCAAACTAGTGCCTTGGTCATGATTTTGTCATTAAGTCATTCATATGCAAATTGTGTTAGGTCCCTATAGTACTAGTGTAGTCCCTTATTGTTGTTAGTGTAGTCCATTATTTTTGTTAGTGTATCCCCCTCATTGTTATTGGGTTACCCTTATAGTCCCCATATTTTTATTATTGTGCTCCATAAACCCCCACTATTGTTAATGTTGTGCTCTTACATTATAATTGTTAGGTCGGGTAAGATGACCCCATGGACTCCTATATATAGAAAGGAGGTTTTTTCATTTGAATAATCCAAGAATATTTCATTTATGTAATGTAAAGGAGGTTTCCTCCTCGAAGTGGAAGATTTCTAAGGCGTTGATCTCTCTTTTCTTCTATTTTTGGAGCTGGTTTCATAACATTTGGTATCAGAGCTTTGGATTCTATGGTTTCGCTGCTTCAAACAGGTCATCGTGGCATTTTCACTATAATTTTTTTTCTACGAAGGTTCAAAATCTAAAAAAAACCATTTACGAAGAAATCCTGAGGAATTTCCTGTAAAGCTTTCAGATCTTGGTTCACAATAGTTTCGGAGATATGATCTGTGGAAGTTAGGTTTTTTGTATGCTCCCGAATTTCATCTCAAAGAGGCGACCTTGGGAAAATTGTCATAACTCTCTCTTTCAGCATCGGATTGGAATTATGTAAAAAGTGGCTAAAATTAAACAGACTGCAGTTTCATTTGTATCAATTTTAGAGTCGAAGGAGGAAACAGTGACACATGGCACTTCGTACAAGTTCACTCTACTGAACTAGTCCATAATTAGGTAATTATGGGAGATTGAGCATAAATTTTCCTTGAAGAATCAAAATTACGTCAGACTCATGGCATTGGAATGAAGATTCAAAGGGATACTAAAGGACTGAAGATAAAATTTTTGGGATACAAAATTACAAAGATACATCCGTTTCAATTTCGAGCTCCTCAAAAGCAAGAAAAAGATGTGTATTTGTTTTCAAATTGCATAAGTCTTGTTTGAAAAATTAGTTTGAAGTGATTCTAAGGGCATATTGAAACATAGATATCAGTATTGGATTCTAAAATCCCCCCTAAAAATAATTCAACACCCATTAAGCTCTCATAAGGCTCTACTATGACTCATGAAGAGGAAGAAGTGAAACATGATATATCAAATTTACAAGAGCAAGTGAAACATATTTTTCTCTTGCAAAGAGCAACAAAAAATGAAATGGAAGTTTTGAAGAAAGTCATGGAAGCAAAGATGGATGGTTTGAAGAAAGGCGTGGAAGCTAAGATGGATGGTTTGAGGAATGGCATGGAAGCTAAGATGGATGGCATGGAAGCTAAGATGGATGAGATGGAAGCTAACATGGAAGACATGAAGAATGTCATATAAAAGCAGGTATGGAAGGTTTGAAGGAAGGTTTGACAAAGTTGATGCAAGAAATTATTCCTAATGGCGAGAAGGTAGTACAGGAAAATCGTGATGAGAAAAAAATAAATTTTAATCGTGATTTCATAAACTCTAATGTTGGATGGAAGACCCGCCATATTCCAAATAAGGATATGAGGAATTTTGATGGAAAATATCTCGTAACATAGACACTACATATGGAGAAATATTTTGATCTCCATAACATGCAAATCACACAAAAGCTACGCATTGCAACTTTACATTTAGAACAAAATACATTTGTATGGTATCAATGGCTTTTCTCTCGTAAAAAAAATGTCACTTGGTCAATTTTTAAGGAGGAAATGATAGCACATTATGAGGAGACAAAGAGAAAAACCTTCTTTAGCCAATTTATAAATCTCAAATAAAAGGATTCGACAGTGGAGCACATTGAGGACTTCCAAAAATTTAATATAAGGGTAGCTAATATTTCATAAGAACACAATATTGAATTCTTCATAGGGACTTTAAAGGATAACATCCAACAAGAGGTTCGCCTTTGGGAACCTGAATCATTGGAGAAGTCATTCAGGTTGGCAAGAAAAATTGAAAGTAAAATTATGGAAACAAGGAAGCCTACCACTCAGATCTATAAAGATGGAAGTGTTGTCATACATAGAATTACACAACCTGCAAGGTTGACACCACAAAAATTGGAAGAAAAAAGAGAAAAAGGGATTTGCTACAATTGTGTTAGCAAATACACTAAAGGTCATAAGTGTGCTGACAAGAAAATATTTTACATAGATTAAAGAAGAAATGAGTTCGACCATATCCTGTAATGCATTGGAAGGAATTACCACTCATCAAACTCTTAACATATAAGGACATATTAAGAAGAAAAATGTAATAGTGTTGATTGATTTAGGTAGTTCCCATAATTTTATTCATTATAAGGTAGCCAAGAAATTGAATTTCTTCCTATACCCATCACCAGAGTGTCAAGTGATGGTTGAAAATGGATGGACTATAAATTTCTCTGGAAAATTCCATAATATCTAGTTAACCATGGGGAATATGTATTGAATAGTCCAATTCTTTCCATCCAATGGGAGGTGCTGATGTTGTACTAGGCATAAAATGGTTACAATATTTGGGTATGGTAGCTTTTAATTTTCAAGAAATTTTCCTGAATTTTTTTTCTGAAGGAAATGAATTTGAATTACAGGGTATCGTAGGGAAGCCTTGGAAAGATAATAAGCTCTAATGTCATGACACAACGTTTGGAGAAAGAACATTGAGGCGTAATTGCACAATTATGTTCACTAGAATTTCCAACATCAAAATCATCTATTTCTCCAGACCTCCAAAAAGTATTAGATAATCATTCCAACATGTTTGAAACTCCCAAAGGACTCCGACCTATTCATGATCATGATCATGTTATTAATTTGATTCTAGGAAGTGTTCCTCCAAACATCAGGCCTTATAGATCTCCTTATGTAAAAAAGAGTGAATTTGAACGTATGATTGCATAAATGTTAGAGGCTGTTATAATTCAACCTATTCAAAGTTATTTCTCTGCTCCAGTCGTATTGGTCCACAAAAAGGATGGATCATCGCTCATGTGTTCGGATTATAGGGAGCTCAATAAGCTCACTATTAAAGATAAATTTCCCATTCATGTGATTGATGAATTATTCGATGAATTACATGGATAAAATTATTTACCAAGTTGGATCTTTGTTCAGGATGTCATCAAATTAGAATAAAGATTGAAGATATTCCGAAAACAACATTTCTAACTCATGAGGGTCATTATGAATTTTTGGTCATGCCTTTTGGCCTTACCAATGCACCTTCTACATTTCAAGGGTTGATGAATTCCATTTTTAAGCCCTTCCTTAGAAATTTTGTGTTAGTATTTTTTGATGATATAATAATACACAACAGGTCTTGGAAGGATCATGTTCAACATGTTGACGTGGTGCTCAAACTATTGGAGGAGAAAAAATTATATGCAGAAACCTCAAAATTTTCTTTGGAGTACAAGAGGTGGAATATTTGGGTCATATTGTATCTCAGGAGGGTGTGAAGGTAGAACCTAAATAAATTAAATCCATTAAGGAATGGTCATATTGTATCTCAGGAGGGTGTGAAGGTAGAACCTAAAAAAATTAAATCCATTAAGGAATGGAAAGTACCCACAACCATAAAGCAGTTGCAAGGATTTCTCGAGTTAATAGGGTATTATCACACTTTTGTTAAGAATTATGGGAGAATAGCAGCACCTCCGACAACAATATTGAATAAAGATGCATTTTCATTGACTCTTGAAGCAACTAAGGCCTTTGAACATCTTAAATAGAAAATGTGCCTAGCATTGGTCATGGCTATGCCAGACTTCACAAAAACCTTTATTGTGGAATGTGATGCCTCAGGAAATGGAATTGGTGTTGTTTTAATGAAAGAAGGAAGACCCATTAATTTTGAAAGTCGTCCAATCAAAGGAAATAATTTACATAAATATATTTATGAGAAGGAAATGTTGGAAATGCTACATGCACTAAATAAGTGGTGACATTACCTAATGGGAAGACACTTCAAGGTAAAAAATGATCATGATAGTCTTAAAAACTTTTTGGAACAAATACTATATTAAGAAGAGAAACAAAAATGGGTCACAAAGATGTTGGGTTATGAATTTGAAATAATATACAAAAAAGGGAAGCTAAATGTTGTTGCGGATGCACTCTCAAGAAAGGATGAGGGGGTGGAAGCATTGCTTTGTGCCATTTCTATTATCCATCCAGATTGGATAACTGAAGAAAGGGAGGAATGGAAGAATGAAGAAGAACTATGGACACTCATTCAAAAGTTACAACAAGATCCCAGTACATCTAATACATTTAGTTGGAAAAATGATTCCCTATGGTACATAGATCGCTTATATCTTTGTAAGAATTCCCAACTAAAACAAAATATTCTTTTTGAATTGCACACCTCTCTCGTAGGAGGACACTCAATATTTTTCAAAAATTACCACAGGGTGAAGAAATAATTTTTTTGGGATGGCCTTAAATCTGATATTCAAAATTTTGTGGTAGAATGATTGGTTTTGAAACAAAATAAAGTTGAGACAATTAAGACCCTGGGTCTACTACAACCTTTACCCATTCCAAGTCAATGTTTGGAGGAGGTTTCAATGGATTTTATCACTAGTTTACCTAAGTCCGAAGGAAAAAGTTTCATCATGGTGGTAGTTGATAGACTTACCAAGTATGCACACTTTTGTGAATTATCTCATCCATTTAAAGCAAGTAAAGTTTCTACTGCATTTATGGAAACAATTCAAAAGCTACATGGAAACCGAAAGATTATTGTAAGCGATAAAGATCCCATTTTCACTGGAAAATTTTGGATAAAATTATTTTCTTGTTTGGGTACTCAACTAACCCATAGCTCATCTTATCATCCTCAATTTGATGGGAAAACTAAGATAGTGAAAAAAAAATTGGAATCATATCTTCGTTATTTTTTATCTGATAAACAAACACAATGGGTCAAGTGGTTACCTTTGGCTGAATGGTGGTATAACACTTCCTTCCATACTACAGCAAAAAGGACCCCATTTATGGCACTTTATGGATATCATCCACCATCCATCACATCATCTTTAAGAGAAAATTCTAAGGTTCAAGCAGTGGAAGATCAAATTGAGCATCAACAACAAGTTCTCCAACTCTTAAAGGATAATTTAGCACAAAATCAAATGAAACAACATGCATATCAACATCGCAGCGAGAGAAGTTTTAATGTAGGAGATTGGGTATTTTTACAACTACAACCATACAAACAAATGTCCCTCAAGCAAGCTAAGAAGGAAAATAAATTATCGCCAAAGTAATATGTTGCTTACAAGGGGTTGCAAAATATTGGTTCTATGGCATACAAATTGGAGCCTCTTGCTTCTGCTCGATTGCACCTAGTTTTCCGTGTTTCATGCTTAAAAAAGGTTATAGGTGAAAAAATTCTATTTCAAACAATATTGCTAGAACTTGATGAGGAAGGAAAAATCATATTGGAACCTTAAGCAGTCATGGAAACAATAACTTGAGAGCTACAAAATCAATCAATTTCAGAGTATCTCCTCAAGTAGAATAACTTACCCACTGAAGATTCCACATGGGAGGATGAGAATTTTCTACAGAAGCATCCATAACTACTCAAGTGTTGATGAAAACACTTTTTTGAAGGAGAGGGGCATGTTAGGTCCCTATATTACTAATGTAGTCCCTTATTGTTGTTAGTGTATCCCCCTTATTGTTATTGTTGTACCCCTGTAGTCCCCATACTGTTATTATTGTGCCTCATAAAACCCCACTATTGTTATTGTTGTGCCCTTACATTATTATTGTTAGGTCGAATAGCATTATATTTTGACCCCATGGACTCCTATATATAGAAAGGAGGTTTTCTCATTTGAATCATCTAATAATTGTTCATTTATGTAATGTAAAGGAAGTTTCCCCCATGAAGTGGCTGATTTATAAGGCGTTTATCTCTCTTTTCTTCTATTTTTGGAGATGGTTTCATAACATACAAAAAGGTTCAAAGGTCCATATCATAGTTCTATATATGCATTTAGCGTCATCATTAGGTCAAGTCATCAAAAGTCATAAAAGAGTCATGTCATCACCATAGTCACCATCATGGTGGTTAGTAATTAGCAAAAAAGTGTTAAAAGGAGTTCAAAAGTACACTTACCTCTCAATAAAGATGTAACCTTGCCTAATAAAGTGATAAAGTTGTAGTACAATATCCTATCATTTCATTTCTAAAAAAGAACATGTGATGTCACTCCATGGCCAAAGAAAAAGATCGAAATTTGATCTCTAAGAAGACCATCCAAGCATTATAATTATTCAATTCATCTTCATTGAGCACCTCTCAATCATTGAGCTTCATCTCAGCCACCAGCGCATCAAATTAATTCAATAAAACCCTGGCCTACCTAGCTCACCGCGCTTTTAGTGCCTTCGTTGTGTTTTTGGAATAGGAGGAAAATCTAAGCATCCAAAGGGTTTCATTCAAAATTCAACAAGTTCTAGGGATTCCAAATGAAGTAATTTAGTCTTTACTACCTCTCTCATGCAGTCATATCTCTAAAAACTCATTGCAAATCCCTCTCTTAGGGCTTCACTGCACTTTTTTTTTCTCTAAGATTTTGCTTCATCTCAGTCATAAAATCCCTATTTTTCCCACTCTATCACCCTCATACACAAATTATATACCTCCCCCAACCATTTCCTATACCCATTCCCTTCATCTTCATTGTTTTCCCCACAAACCCTAGCCCACAACGTGTTGTTGAAAATTTGTGGGTTAGAACTGTGTTTTTGAGTTTTTTCCATCTTCCCCTCACCCATTTCAAAGGATTCCACTCCTCTAGCCTTCTTGACAACTACCCCTACCCCCTATATATTTCCCACAAATTTCCATAATCCCTATCCCCTCCATTCCCTTCCCTAAACTAGTTGTCCCCTTTTCCCTTTTTTCCCAATTCTACCCTACCCTTTCCTCCTACAAAACCTAGGATTTTGTTAAGAAAAATGAAACCATGGATAGTAAGAAGAAGAAGTAAAATAAGGGGTGTCCTGTCTCTATATATGATCCAACCCATATCTAGGATATCATTGCCTCATCATTCATCAAGAAGTCTTTTGAAGATGTGGGCTGCCTAGGGGTTTGTGAAATAATACAAGAGGGGGGTTGCCTTGCTAAGCTGACCAGTCTCTTTGCCACCAATTTTAGGAGGGATGAGACCACAATAGCAAGGATTGACTTCATCATATCAACAGATTCCATAGTCTCGGCCACAAGTATCCCTAAACAAGGATATATTTGGTTTAAAGTGATGAATTTGGACATTGAAAACTACAAGATCTTCCTGAAACCACACTATAAATATGATCCTACTCATATATTTACCTTCAGACAAGTATTGGATAGATATGCCAATTTGACGAAGGTCATCATGAAATATTTTACTTGTGAAGGGAGATTTTCAAGGTTGTATTAGTCTCACATAAGGCTGTTGATGCATTTTAGAGTTATCAAACCTTTAAACCTACCCCACTACTTATTCAGGAGCCTAGTCAAGATGAATGAAAAGGTACAAAGAAAAGGGAAAGATCACTGGGAAAAAATATTTCATGATGGTTTGGTAAATATCATAGTTCAGCATCAACTTTCACAAATCAATTTACCATGGGAGACATCCAATCAATCATATTATGTTGTGTCTGGCACTATTCAACCTAGTAATCAAAGCACTCCATTGGAACCATCAAGGCAATAAGATGTTGGCTCATCTAGCAAACCATCAGTTGCACAGAAATCTAGGGCATAGGTTATGAAAAATTATAGCAGAGGTAGAAGACTAGTGTTTTCCCTTGAGAGTGTGGAAACAACTCAACCCAACACTATAAAAGAAGAAAAATCAGGAGGAAAAGATGATGCACCCTTACACGAGGAAGAAAAAGTACCTTTAGAGGTTGAAATGGCTGACCCGGAGGAGCACAAGGAAGACAAATTAGATGAGAAAATAATCAAAGAAAAAGAGGCATAAATCATAGAGCTTAAGGATAATCTCTCAAAAGGAAACTTCGTGATATCATTTTTGTAGCAAGAGAACATGCAACTCAAGGTAAATCAACTACTATCAAGAAAACCTATGGAATATTTAGTGGAAGAGAAGGAAAAGGGTAGGGAAATGATATATGTGGAGCAGCTAGAGGACAAGGATGTTTAGATCAAGTCAAGGAGGCCAAGTAAAATAGCAACAACAAGACAGGGAAGATAGGAAAATGAACCCTCTCCTCCTCAAGTACACGAAAACCTAGATGACACCATAGCAACAGGGATTGAAGAAGACAAAGAGTTTTGGCTTGGGGTAATAAATGAGCACTTGGAGAAGCTCCTGAAGAAGGAAAATAGAGCCAAAAACCTTCACAGACACATGGCTAAACATTATTATAGTAGGAACCAAATTTGCAAAACTAGCGTTAAGAGTATGAAAAAGAAGCTTAAGAAAACCATAATCAAGATTAAAAAGAGAGATAACCTTGATATGATTGCTGATGAATCATTATTGTCTAGACCATCACTAAGAGATGCGAATAATGAATTTTCAACAAATTTTGAGAATTTTTGGTCAATTTTTGGATTTTTGGTTAATTCTGGCAATTTAGTTGCACATAAGCGCAACGTGGCCATGTTGCGCTTCTTCTCAGGGCATCCAAATGACACGTTTCTTACATGGATGGATATCCCTTGACCCCCACATCACATATATGCACTTTATTTTCCATGTCAGCTCACAATTTTGGATAAAAAGTCAATTAATAGGTCATTTTTCATGTTTAACATAGTTACCGATAAAACAAGAAAATTACCTGGTACCTGTATTTTTGAGGTAGAAAATAAAGCACCTGATTTTGAAAACTGGTGATGCAGAATCACCATTTTTTTAGAGCATATTTTTGGCACTTTAAATTTTCTTATGAATTTTTTTTTAATGTCATGATTTTCATGTCGAATTCGAAAAGTGGAGATTTAGAGTCACCTACTTTTTTTCAGAGTGTTGTTTTTGACACTATAAATTTTCTAATTTCTTCTTCTTCCCTGAGATGTTTATTTTTAAGTGTATTTATGTACTTGTTTTTTTTTAAATTAAATCTTCATTTTTCACATAGTTAAAAAAATAAAAAAAGGGACAATATTTTAAAGCTAGTATTTTCTATATGTTTATGTATTTTTAATTAATATTTCAATGCACATCAACTAATTGTCACTAAAAAACCAATATTTTTAATCATATGACAAAAAATACACATTCTCAATATAAATAAAATGAAAAAAAACACATTTTGAGACTTTTTGTTAAAAAAAATGTTAAATAAATGATTTTTTTGGGAAAATATTAACAAAAAAACTTTAAAAAATAACACTTTTCATGAATTTTATGTCAAAAATTGATATTAAAATCACAGTTTTTTTTGGAAAAAATAAGGATTATTCTCATAAAATATTGAAATTCTAAACATTACAAGTAAAACTGGTTAATAGTGCTAAAATTTGAGCTTTATTTGCAAGCATAACTTAAAGCTAATCCAGAATATCAACTAATCCATGTTCAACATATTTTAGATCATTAATGACTTCTTCCGCAACATTTTCTGCTTCATTTTGGTCATTGTCATCTTCTAATGGATCTTTCATGTTTGCAAATCTTCCAGAATGTCATTTTCCAATCATTGCATATAACGGTGGTTGAAGTTCCTTTTCCTTTTTTGCCACACATGATTCATTAAAATCCCCTTTCCTCAAACCAACTTCTTGCATTGCATTTGGAAGAAATTAAAGAGCATTAATTCTTTGTTAAATAAATTTGCATTGCATTGGGTCTTTCTCAATGGAAATGCAATTTCATCCTTTTTCTAGGCAATATGCTAGTGTTGTACCCAATCATCAAGCACAAAAGAAATAATTAAGAAAATTAGTATAAACACATAAAAACTAACAAATAAAATATTTAAATTCGATTTTATATAATAAACCTTACACGAACCTGAGGATAAATCCAAAACCCAATCTCCTTCATTGAACATAGATCTATAAGATAGTTAATAAATTTTTGCGGTTTTTGATAAATGTTAACTATATCTCCTTTTGAATCCTTTTCCTCGTATGTCAGTTTTCTTACAACAACATCATAAACCAGTACTTCACTATGAATCTTCCCATATACTTGATTAAGAAGAATAGGCCTATAGATATCCTCTTTTGTCCAATATTCAACATGGATGAACTCACAATCATTTATAAGAGGTTGATCTTCGAAATAAACAAGATTTGACTTCTTCATGTAGCATAACATAGTAAAATTTCAATTAAATTGTACATAAATAAAAAATTCTAACATTAATCGAACATACAATTTCAATGTCTTACCATGTAAGTTGCATCCTTGAGTTTCTTTTTCCCTTGAAGCTTGTTAATAACATTGCAAATTGTGTGTCTGAATGAAATGTCACAAATCTCCAAAGTGGTGATGTTGTGACTTAACCACTTTACTAAAAGCTTGATAAGTATATTGTTCACCATAATATTCAATGTTTGGGAAATTGAAACCATGAGAAATATCTGCAATAACTAGGCCATATTCCCTTTTAGGTATGATTTTTGCAATGTCTTCACAATCACCTGGTATTTTTTTATATTGGATACTATCGAGCCCATTCCAAATGAAATGATTAAGAGTAGGATCAAGTTCACATTCTTAAGACGTTGCTTTGTCATATTTTCCAGCTTAATTTTTTCAATAAAGCTTTTGAAATTATTTGGTACTCCATTTGCATCCTTCTTCGACATATTTAATGAGATAAAAATTATATATGTATAAGTAATAAAACTAATGTAGTTTACATATGAATAAAATGACTGTATAAATCAACATACCTTATTGAATGCAATATAAAAATATTTAAGTGTTGTTGTAGAACTTGATTTTGGGTAGTTGTGCACATCATCATCCAACTGTCTTCATTCAACATTTTAACCATATGTTCGTAAATCTTCCGACTGAATAAATAACGTTAAAATTGTTAATATAGTGAGATTTATAACAAATTTTACCAACAACAATATGTTTTATTTAAAATAAAATTATAATCAAAATAACAGTACAAATAATTCAACAAACTTAATTTTGAAATTATGCGCACATTTTCTGCATTGATAATTCACCTAAATTCACAAGGGATGGTATTGATTTGACTATTTTATAATCCTTCACTCACATTTTTCTCCAAGGTGTGATAGTCATATCCTCTGGAATTTGTTGTCTTACTGTTCACACATATTACGGGTCTACACTTTTTAACCTTCTATTTTTTTATGGAAATATTCTCCCACCACTAAAAAATCTCATCAATCCATTCCCATATCTCCCGAGTTTTAAATGCCAACTGAAAAATGTTATCCATGCCTCTTAATATATTTGAAGGCATTTTTCCATCTTTTGATTTGATTTGTCATCAATTTGATTACCTGTTTCCATTAAACATTCCTTCCAAAAGGTTTAGACTGATTGTTGCCTTATCCCCACCACAATTTTCTATGAATTCATTATGACTAAATCTCACCCTTTGGATGAAATTCATTTTCATACTATACTCATTATCTGCATTATGATCCCATTCCAATAATTTTGATTCTGTTTCTGTTAAATCAGTGTCAATGATGCATTTCATTGTTTGGAAAAGATAGTTATTGGGATATTCCTCAATCAACTGTAGCCTCTATCGAATGGTTCCCTCTAATTATATAATATTTATAATCAAAACATCATGTCTTGTCAAATTCCCATTTGTTGGGAACGTGACGTGGATGAACAAGAACCACATAATCCAGCACATGTGCATATGGATTGATTCTGAACAATGTTTTTAGATTATGTACATGTAGGTGATGTGCCTTTCTAATTTGATATTGAGATTTTCCTTCATCTCGCCTATAGAATTGGCTGACATTAATCTCAAATTTTTGGCCACCAAAAATTAATTTATTCTTCCTCAACTCAAATCGAATGGAATTTTGTTTTTTTTAAATAATGCCATCCTCTAACTCAGCATCTGGTGTTATGATTTCTCAACTTCCCTTAGAGCTTTCATTTTGTTCTTTATTGTTGCTAATAAATTTTACAGGTTAACCAACATTTGATTTCTTCTTCTTACTGGTTAACATATCCTTTTTTTTATAAACAAGCTCTTCATCATCAGCTATAAGAGAGATATATTTGGCCATTTTTCTTTTTGGTATTTGATTTTTTTTCTCCTTTCCACAACGGTTCTAATCTCCTCCTCACTAATGCTAACATAATTTTTAGATTCATCTTCCACATATTTAAAAGAAACATGTTTAGGTTTACTAGATTGACCCACCTTAGTGAGTCTTCATTGATCCCCTCTTTGAACTACTGTAGTGTCATGAGCTATTGGTATTTGCCTCATTCTCCTTTCTTCTTCTGTTTTTGTGTGGAAATTCTTGATCATAATTATAAAATTTGGATCCATATAATAAATACCCTCAATCAAGTTTGAAATAGGCTCAACAAAATCTCGTGAAACAAAATAAAATGTCAATGATCAATAATTTATACAAAATTGAATGATCCTTACAATAATGCATAACACAAATATAAATAAATATACTTACAATGTTATTTGCAATGTTGCTTGTGATTTCTACACGCAACTTTGTAGATGCTTCATCTGTGTCATACTTTACCTTTGATAGACGATATCTAAGCTATTCACGTTTATTAGCCATTCTTGCAAGAACAAAGTATTGTTTGTATTCAGAACCAAACATATGTCTCATACTCTTCCCATCACATGATATGCTTCACCTAAGTGAACCCTATCCCAAAAGAGATAGATATGTATACCATCATCGGTTTCATTGTCTTCAAGATACCATGAAAAATTTGTTTTATTTATTTCCTATGCTTTCTTCCATTCAGAAAAAAGCTTGATTGAACTTGATGGGCCAATTGCTTGGCTTTTATTACGTTTTTCATTTTTTTTTGTTTAACAGATTTCATGGTGTGCCCATCAATATTCTTAGTGCGTCCAAAAATATCCATAGTGTGTCCAACAATATCCATAATGCGTCCAACTGCAACTTTAGATTTGAAAATTGTGACCCTTGGTCTAGAAACATTCATGGAAATGTTTTTTGAGATCGACGGGGCAACGCTCACAGCACCGCCCTGCCGGCCTCCAAACCTTGGTGGGGAATTTTTTTTTTTTAATAATAATAAACTATATTATAATTGATTTTTTTTAACTATTAAAAAAACAAAATAAAATCTATATAAAATTTAAAAATAAATAATAATAAAAAAAAAACTATATTTATCTAAAAAATAATATTTTTTAATAATAAAAAATAAAAAATATGTATAAATAATTTCTTTCATTTTGGAAACTTAAAAAAAATATAAATAAAAATTTTTCTTTAAAAACTAATAAAAAAACACAAAAATATATACAACCATAGAAATAAATAAATAAATAAACGATTATAAAAATAAAAAATTACATTTTTTTTGAATAAATAAAATTTTTGAAATACATAATGCAATTATAAAAAAACAATTAATTTTTTAAAATAAAAATAAAAATAAAAAAATAAATATTTTCCTTTTTGCAGTTTTAAGAAAAGAAAATAAATATAATTGTTTTTCGTTATGTGCAAGGTTGTTTTTTTGTTTTTTGTTTCATGGACAAGCTTGCATGCCTAAAGAAGAAAAAAATTCTAAATTTTTGTCCAAAAAACCCTACAAATTTGAGTTTTTTTTTTCCATTTTCTTCACTATAAATATATTTAAAAAATAGGGTTTTGGAACATAAAAACCATTAAAAATCTAGTTTTGGAACATGAACGTTGTTAAAAAAATAGTTTCTCCCCAAATTCATCTTTAAATGGTCAAAATAGAAGGAAAACTAACCTTTCTAATGTGAAAAACTCCAGTCCAATGTGTCATCAATGCCAATGCAGTGCCTCCACAAATTGCTCTAGCAAAACCCATCGCCTCCAACAAAACCCAACACCTCAACAAATTTCTCCAACAAAACCCAATGCCTCCACAAATTGCTCCAACAAAACCCAAAAGACTTGATGTGATATGAGGAATAGAAACAATGATTGTTATTATACAACGAAGATTGTGTGGTTGCTTTAGCATTTCAAGAATGTGGGATTAAAATTAAAATTAAGAAAATTAATATGAAGTTAATTTATAGTTTTATATTAAATTTTATTCAATGTTGGCCAAAAAATAAAACATAAATTTTAAAAATTAATTTCGATACGTAGTCAATGTTAAATCATTTAAATAAAGAAATTATGTTAGTTTGGAAGGAATGCATGAAAGGAATATTTTGTGGATATTTTAAATAGAAAGTAGGGTGAAATATTTGAATACCAACAGGTTAGTAAAATGTTTTTAAATACATTTTAAACGAATATTTTGCAGGGAAATATTTCAAGCGAAAATTTTGGAGTGAAAATTTTTAGATATAATTTTTGGGGGGGGGATTTTAGAGGGAAATTTTCAATCTTTAAGCTATATATTGTCATTAGGAGAGACTGAATTTGTATCATTCAACATCTTCTTGTTGAAAGTCATGGGTTCCTCTGATACTGAAGCTTTCCTTTCTGTAACATCAACATCTTCGTCACACAACAACTCTATTCAGATTTATGAATATAGCAGGACTTCGTTTACCATGAACAAAGAGCCAAATTTTTGACTTGGTCGTAATCCTAAGGATGATGAGAACGTAATTGATGAAGGGTAGCAAAAATAATTTTTTGTAAATCGAGAGTTAGTTATTCCACTTCATCCGAATGCTAAGCATTATAAGAGCACCAGTAATGAAGGACATGATGAATAATTTCCAGATTCAAAGTATCCACTTCGTCCCGATCCTAAGGATTATGCAATAACCACTAATTAAGGGGGGAATGAATATTTTACAGAGTTAAAATATCAGATTCATCCTAATCCTAAGGATTATGTGAGCACCATTGATGAAGAGGAGAATGAAAAAATTGCCAAGTCAAAATATCCACTTCGTCTTAATCCTAAGGTTTATGCGAGCACCAATAATGAAGAGGGAAATGAAGAATTTCCAAAGTCAAAATATCCATTTCATCCTAATCATAAGGATTTTGTGAGCATGACTAATGAAGAGGCGAATGAAGAATTCCTAGAGAAAAAATATCCACTTCATCCTAATCCTAAGGATTATGCGAGCACCACTGATGAAGAGGGGGATGAATTTCCAGAGTCACAATTTCCACTTCATCCTAATGCTAAGGATTATAAGAGCACCACTAATGATGGTGGGTATGAAGAATTTACAGAGTGAAATTCTCCACTTTATGTTAATCCTAGGGATTATGAGAGCACTGTTGATGAAGGGGGGGATGAATAATCTCCAATAAATAGAGAATCAAAGCATCCACTTATTCCTAGTCCTAAGAATTATGAGAGCATGAGTGAGGAAGGGGAGGAGCAAGATGACGAATTTATAGTGAATAACAATTCAAAGATTCTACTTAGGCCCAATCCTAAGCATTATGAGAGCACCACTAAGGAAGAGAGGATGAAGAGGTTATCGCAAATGATAATTTTAGAGGCACATATCTGAATAATGCATCTTCTCTAAGTGAGCATTTCAAAGGCGTGATGTAGAATTGAATCCTCCAAGGGAATATTTCGAAAGCATGGATGAAGATGGTGAATAATTTCATCTAAGTCAGGGTTTCAAAAGTGCATATGATTCTTGTGAAATTTTGTCTTCAAGTGAGGATGGTAATGAATATTTTCCAAGCAATGATTCTGATGAATTTCTTAACTATTTTCAAAATGATGAAAGTGGGGATAATCTTGAGGGTGATGAAATTGCTTCTACAAATGATAATGGAATGATGAAGCTGTTGCAAGAAAATATTGCAACTATGAGTAGGAGTAGACCTTTTCATATCAATCCAAAATATTTTAGTTATACAAGGGTTATGACATCATACCTCATAAGCAGAAATTCTAGTGTACATCTGATTTCAAGTGACTGTTCTCGAAAGGATTCATTGAAACATATGGATTTAAAATATCCTTTGGAGAAAAGGAAAAGATATTTGTCAATGAATAAAAATATGCAAAATTCATATTTAGTGGGTTGCATGCAATCCACACTAGCATGTTACGATTATCATATTGGGAATGTATTGCTCTGCAGAAATGATTTCAAAATGTTTCATTCAACTGATAATTTGCGTTTGTCAAGAATCCAAGATAGACTGGAAAAGGATCCCACATATTATTTAGAAGTATGTTATAAATGAGAGGTTGGGCCGTTAGAAAATAATTCTATGTCATGGTTGAAAGACTTATTTTCAAAGCATGGAGAGTGTATTCCAAATAAAGACACAATACATATTCCAAATAATTTCTCGAGATGAAAATTCTACAACTTATACAAAGAATATGCAGAAGGTACTGAAGGAGTTGGTAATTTTATTACATATTCATATTTTGCAAGGGTATCGAAGAATGAATTCAACAATGTTCATATTCCTAAGAAGAAAAGGATGGGGATTTTCAGTACATATGCTTCTCTTAAAGAAAAAAGAGATAAATTTCAAGGGGAAGAAATAGGTATGCATTCATAACAATATTTTTAAAATTTGGATAGTTATCAACTATGAAATATATTTATTCATATGTTTCTTTTATTTTATATGTAGTTTCCGCTGCCAAATAAATTCAAGAGGATCCCAATCAGCAAGCAAGTGAAAGAAAAAAATTGTATAAACATCAAAATAAGTGTTATGATAATCCAAATAGACATTTGGGTTTGATAATTGATGGTATGGACCAAAAGAAAACACTTCTGCCACATTTTTTCCACACAACAAAAAAATTACAGGAGGAAAATTTCATTCAGTTTCACTTAGTTGGTTGTATGGTCTTTAATGAGAATATGTTTCCAAGGGTTTACTTCAAAACTCTAAATATTCAAAATAATGAAAATCTGACCACAAGGGTAATCCATTATGTGGTTACTCATTTGTTTGGCATTCTTCCTGAAGTTCTGTACGTACAATTAGACAACACAAGCTATGAAAAAAAAATCAAGTTATTTTTGGGTATCTAAACATGCTTATTGAATTGGGAATTTTTAAAAAGATAAAGGTTGGTTTCCTTATTGTTGGGCATAATAATGACCATATTGATTAAATGTTCAGTCATTTTTCAATAGAATTGAGGAGGAAAGGTGTTAGGAGCTTGTCATTATTAATTAAATGTATTAATAAATCATACATTCCAGAGCCTATTTTTCATGTTTTGGAAGAAACTATTGACACGAGAAGGTTTATTCTAGGATCGCATGGTAAGGAGAAATGAATTAAAAAACTTAATGACATCAGCTTCCAACATCAATTTTGTATCAAAAACATTGATTTGATAACACTTATATGGGGCAAGAATTATTCTACTGCAGAATGGGGGCCATAACTAGGTTTGGCATTTTTTAAGTTCATTCCAGGCTATCCAATTTTGCATCAAAGGTATTGTTATTAAAAGATGTATTAGAGATACATACGAGTACTTTGATGTTGCTGTTTCAGTTTGGTGGGAGTCTTTTTTCAATAATCAATGCGATATTATTTCAAGATTAATAAATGAGGATACGCTTTTGAAGACTCCATTTTTTTGGCCACAAAATATGCCAAAGGAACATGAGGAAATACACAATGTTGAACAACAACAGGCTCAAGGTATTATTAATATTCCACAAGTAGAGGAAATATAAATATATATTGGTTCTAGAAGATCACGTATACAACGTGAATCCACGGAAGACCTTTGCAGGGGTTCTGTGTAGGATGTTAAGGAGGGTTGCATGATAGCAGTGTTAGCAGATGAAGATCCACTTGTCTATCCATTCTAGGTTTCCAAGGTTATTAAGGTCATTAAATAAAATGAAGATATTATAGCTTTTGAATTACATTGGTATGCCACAAGTACCCACCCATTCAATGGTGTGTACAAGGCAGAGATGGTAGTTGAAAAAAATATTGGTGGAAAGAGAAAAAGAAAGGGAAATAATATAAATCGTCGCTGCACAAATGTCTTGAAATTGGAGGATGTTGACATAATTGTGTATTACTTCAATTTGACAAAGAGAGGAACTCTTTGCCTGAAGACCATAAATATTTTGAAGAAATTTCTACCAGAAAAAATAGTGTTGACATGGGACACTGTTGAGTGTAGTCGTAGATCTAGAAGAATTTTGAAATGTGAAATGGTGGGCATGCATGTTGACTCAGATGGAGCACTAGTTGATGAAAGAGAATGATATGGATCATCTTCATCTGCATCCAGTCATTCATCTGAAGATGTAGGTTTTGATGGTGTTCCAGAACCTATGACTGATTTTGAATAACTGTCTAAGACATTTTTATGTAATTGATGTTTGCATGGTGACTTAAAATAAATATTTTTACTTCCATATCATCTTACATGAAGTTATGATGAATTTATATTTTTTTGGATTATATGTTTTAATTATGAAGAATTCATCTCTTTAGAATAACCACAGTGCAACAATGAATTCCAAAATTAATTTATGTTATATTCAATATATCAAAGTTGATATTTTGATTAAAAGTAAAAATAAATAAATAAAATAATGTTGAATTTTTCGATTATGCAATGATATTGGCATGATATTATTTATTGTTAACATTTGGTATAATATAGTTTTAAAATTTCTAAAATTTTTATGCCTCATTGAAAGGGGACACTTCATTTTGATGGTTGATTTTTAGTTTTTGGTTGCAATTAGATAAGTTTTCTTAGGTCAAGATTAGAAAAGAGATATATTTTTGTCCTTTAAAATAAAAAATACTCCTGGAATACTAAATATTTCATTTACTTGTTTATTTTTAAAAATTGTTTAAGTCATATAATTTGTCCATAATTTCATGGTTCAAGTATGTTAAAAATTTAATATTTAAAAACTTAAGATTTAAAACTTGTCAAAATATTAAGGTTTTTATGCGCTACGATATTTTATCTTTAATGTTATGGTTGAAAACAATTACAATTTTTTTTTTGGTAAGATATTCTAAATTCTATTGATTAACAAAACATGTTACATTCATGGTCTAAATTGAGGAATTTATCCAATTATTACTCGCAATTGTCTCCAAAATATCAAAAGGATGGGATGCCCATGACAGGGAAACCAACCCTTAGATTGTCTAGAAAAGTCTGAAATATATATATTCGATAAACACTAAGTAAAAATGAAAAAACTACAAATATCAAGTATGTCTAGAAGTGAACTGAGGTGCAAAAACCTTCAGTCCTTTCTTGCTTCCCCATGCTGTTCTTCTTCAGGTTCCATTGGTTCTTCCTCTATCACTGGACACCAGTAGATACAAGCTATTTCCACTTCCTCCTCCATGAAGATGTGAGGGACCTTTTGTGGTGCTTTATTCTCATCGCACCTGCTCTAGCCACCTACAGTGTAATACCAAATATTGGGATTGTGCATGGAGGAGGCCTTAACAGGTAGGCATTCCAACTTCCTGGTGTTACACAACATTTTGTCACTGTCCCTGCAATCCCTTGCCCTGCATATTGGAGGGTCTTTCTCATGAGCTGTGAGCAGTGTCATACTCTGCAAACACCTTATTTTCACCCTTGTGCATAAGGACATCATTTCCCATGTTGAAAATTTTCTCAAAAAGCCCACAAAAACCTATGTTTTGGCCTTAGCGCGGGTAGCTAGTTTATCCCTCGTGCTAATGTGGAGGATTTACACTAGAGCCCGCGCAACCTGGCACTCTGTTTCTATGTATTTCCCATGCCAGATGTTTAAAGAATTTTTTTTAACAAAAAGAGGTGGAATTTTCCTTCTAACCACCTCAAGGATGAGTCACAGGAAGTGGTTAAGTTGATGAGCCATGGATCTCCCTCTTTAGGTAGTGGTTTCCTCCTCCCATGGAACACTCCTTGAAGATAGGTCTCCCTTCCATGATTATAGGGATCCTAACCTCTCCCTCTCCCTCTATATAAACATGCCTTCTCCCTTTATGAAAGCTAGCTGAACAGATAGCCAAGAAGCTGAACTTGGAGAAGAGATACTATAGCTGAGTAATTGCTATTGAGAAGGTATAACCAAGGAGAATTCCGTAGAGAGAGCCCCGTACGAATTCTCGACGAGCCTTTGTGAGATGCACTCTGTTGGAACCCTGTTGGAGGAGACCGCAACATTGAAGCTTGGTTGTACTCTTCCTTTCTTTCATTAATATACTCGATTATGGTGTTGGTTCCATCATTGTGTTATGTTGATTATATGATGCAATTGATTTATTATTCTTTGACTGACTGATATTTACGATTGTAAATTAGTATGTTGTATGTTGTAATTGTTTCTAGTGTGTGTGTAGGTATCCGAGCGTGACAACGAGTGGATCGTGATCTATAAAACCAGGAGTGAGAGGCAGCCAGTCTTTCCAATGACAACAACAGCGTAGGACCTCTCGTAAGTCATCTATCAAATCTTCGTCCATTCGTTAACTAGGAATAAATATTATAGCTTGTCTCATTTGTGGCTAGACCCACTCTAGGGCTAGTGGGATCGCCTATATCTGTAGAGGGGATTTACCTCACCAACAAATTGGCAACTCCACTAGGGATCAATGCGAGTTTGTCTTTCATCCATTAGTTCTTCTTCTTAGCCTTTGCTTGCTTAGCTTGCCTTTTCTGATTATTTTTGCTGAGTCTAAGACCCTTGTTCAGCCCCAGAGGATCATATCTGACCTCTATTTTCCAAAATTTTCCTTTTACTAGGGTTGAATTGATTGGCGTGTTTTTTGGTCTGACAGTCGCGCCCATTCGTGCTTGTTGCTAGTTTAGCACCTACACCATCCACTGTTTGGCACTGATTACAATCAAACAGTCGTGCCAATTCCTGTAGGTATTAGGGTTTGCCTTGTTTTGGAGTTTTTGGTCAGTACTTGTGTTTCTGGGTGATTTCTTGACATGTTTTGAGTGCTTTGGGATTTTTTGTGATTGTGAACAACCTCCTTCCTTAAGTTGTTTGTCTATTTCCTGTCAGCATCGTAGCCTTATGGTTTTCTAGTGCTTTGATATTTTGAGCCTCCTGTAGGAGTTTGGTTCTTTTGTTTCACGGTCAACTTCATTCATTGTTTGATTGCATTCAACTCTCTTGATCCATTTGAGTGATTGCATTTGGTGGAATGAGTCTTGTCTCTTCCATTCAATTTTGCTTCTTGTCACTCAAAGCATAGATTACACTGCTTGAATGGGTCTGTTTTGACATCTTTCTTCAATTTGAGAGATTGCAACATTGGTTTGAGTTTTGTTTTGTTTGCTTTCTGGTTGAGTAAAATTGTTTCGTTTCGACTCTCGCATTGATATTATCGAACTAGTGTGAAGGTTTGTTTTTCATGTCATTTAGTGCATTGTTTGCCCTATTACATTGAAAAATTATATATATATATATATTTGTGCTTGCATTCTTGTTTGCATTGTGAAATTGAAAGTCTTTCACATAACTAGCATTGGAAATTCTAGGAAAGATTTCTCATTTTGATTAGCTTGCACCAGATACTGTAGTGGATGCTTCTGTGTGTTCTCATTATTTTCTATCGCTTGAAAACTCCTAACTTTCTCGTAGATAGTTTTTCATCGAATGAAATGGTATTTTATGGCATGTAGCTTGCATTTAGGGATTTGTGAGATCCAACATTCGGTAGGACCTTGGAATTGAAACATAAATACAAGATCAATTTAAAATTTACTCAATTAACCTAAGGCAACATTGAAACCTAACGAAACATTTAGTGGTCTAAGTTAGAGATGTGTTCTGACGTCTTTAAACCTAGCAACTGTCGCTCGCCATCTGGCTTCAGAGAGCGCTAGTGCGGACTTGCGCTCCCTGTACCGCTGAGTATATAAAGGGAGACCCCTCTAGGTTGCAATCCTTTTAGCCATAGGAAGACGAGCCTGCTGCCTTCTAACCGCAATACACTGAACACAGCATTCGGGGTGACTACCTCCATGTACATCAAGTCCTTGGTCGATTCTTCTTTCATTTGATTACTAAGGTGTATATGGCAGTTCACAGAAACCTGGTACACCCTTTTACCTAGACTACATGAGCAGTCATTTTCGATCTTTACTGACTCCATAAATTTGAAAATATCATCGAGCACTTTTCCTTTCATGCTCGCTTAAAATTGAAAGAGACTAGAGTCATATTTGACTATTTCTTGACTCTTAAAACATGAAACAAAAATTTTTTGGTTCCAATATGGTAAAATAATCTACCTACGATTACACGCCCATTAAAGTTTGATTACTTGGCATGTTCTTGTTTGCCTTGGTTTTGATCCAAGAGTCTTCTTTTCTGATCTTTTTCCCTTTTCTGGTGTGCTACAGTCATAGTGGTGGAACCATCGGTTTCGTCTACTCGTAGTCCTTTCTCAGAAGATTCATCTGAAACTTCTCAAACCTCCAGGTTTGCCGAGCTTCAGTAGCCCGTTATCCAGTCAGAGTACCCCTTTGGAGAACTGGTTGAGTTCAATTAGCCTCTTTCAAATGCTTGGTTTGGGTTTGGGGTCGGGGAACATTTTCCCCCTCTTACATCAGGATCGCCATTTTTGGCTGTTATCATACCTCCTAGCCCCCATAGTCTTTTACAAGATCTCATGGTGGATTCAGACATGGACTCGTCTGGTCCTAATGGAAGTGAGGGGATTCCAGTTTCTGATGAAGAATACCAAATTTTCCCGTAAGACATCCATCAAGAGCCTCCTCAATCTTCACCATTGGTGTCGCTTCCAGCCGGATATAGTTCTTTGCATCAGATTATAGTCGGTATTGCCTCCATGGCAACATCAACTCCGTCAAGGGGTCTGGTTCTCCCATCGTTAGGGATGTCGCCGATGACACCTGTCTCGTCGATGCCTTTTGTTACGTCTGTCCCCACTAGGTCTACTGTCTGTGTGGCTGCATCGGCACCAGTCGTCACCGCTCAGTCGTTTGGAGTTTCGGCTTCGATAGAGACTTTGATTGCCATGGAAATCCCTGACAGCCTTTCTTTTCTCATTATGGCACGGATGGTACCCCAATTTATTCACTTCCGTTTCAATATGATGAGCACAAAAACCCTATCTATTTTCCTGCTCCTGAGGCTTATCAGTTCCTTTCCGATTTTAGACCTACCTTTCCTGTACAACCTTCTAACCAACAAGGACAACCCTTTCAAGGAAAACCTTCGGTTCATCAAGGGTATGCTTATGACCCACAAGGGAAAGCCTTTCAGGGACAACCTTCGATGTAGCAAGGGTATGCATACAACCCACAAGGGCAACCCTTATAGGGACAACCTTCGGTCCCATGGGGATTATTTTACGGCCCACAAGGGTAGCCTTACAATCCTCAAAGTTAGCCTTTACAAGCTCAGCCTGTGAACCAACCAGAGCAACCTCAAGGACCTTCTGGGCAATCGATATATCAACCTGGACCTTCATACGCTCATGGGGGAAAATCCATCCATCACAACCTCTCGTGCAACCAAAACAACCATATTTTCCAGTTGGTCCAAATGTTGCGCAGCTAGGGCTATCTTATGGTCCTACTCTAAGTCAACCAGGTTATCAAGTACAACCTGGACCACCACAGCCATCAGGTCAACCTACTCTATAGGGGCAACCTAGTGGCCGTCATTAGTCAGGTCAACCTGCTCAGCCAGGCCAACCTGCATAGACAGTTCACCCTACTCAGCCACCGCTCTACTCTATGCCGCAGTCGAATCAACCTCTACGCTTGAATTATCCAGCTCAGCAGGGCCCTAATTATCAGCAGCCCATTCGACCCCAAGGTGGTTATTACCCTCAAGCTCAATATCGACCGGTATACAACGCACCTCAAGGTCCTGCTTATTACCCTCAACCACCAGGCCATACTTATATTCTGCAGCAAAATCCTTATGCTACTCAATCGGGACCCTCATATACTCAGAATCAGTATCCTGGTCTTCAACCTTTGTATCCTGGTCCTCAGCCACAATATCAGCCAAATTATCTTGCTTATACCCCTTATGGTCAGAATCCTTTGGGGCAGAACCAATCTGGGCAGAGTTACACTCAACCAGGATGGAATATGGGTATG
This sequence comes from Pinus albicaulis, assembly GCA_034641835.2. NCBI lineage: Eukaryota > Viridiplantae > Streptophyta > Pinopsida > Pinales > Pinaceae > Pinus > Pinus albicaulis. Next base: position 737,035,213 of record CM076579.1, read on the forward strand.
GGTCCTTACCGATGACCTGCTATACCTTTCAACCCTCAATTACCATTTCTCGCCACGTTGGAGTTACCGGATGTGTCCAAATTGACAAATGATCGTATTCTTCATAATCCTTATTGGCCTCCAGTTCCAACGAAGGTTCCTGGTGATTGTCCCAAGTTTGAGGGTAAATATAGAGAGGACCCCCAAACACACGTCATGACCTACCATTTATGGTGTTCTTCAAATTCTTAGGTGGAAGACTCTGTTCGACTCTGTATTTTCCAGCGCACTCTTACTGGAGCTACTGTTAAGTGGTACATTGAACTGCCTCACAGTATCTTTCAAGATTTCAACACTCTCGCTATGGCGTTCCTTACTCATTTTCAGTTGTCGATTCATTATGAAGCCGGGACGCATCTCCTAACATCCTTGAAATAGGACTGGGCTACCCATATCTCGGACCATATTCATGAATGGAGACGGCATCGTCGCCTGATCAAGTTCAAAATTCCTTATCAGCTTCTTACTCATTGGTTGACTACCTCTTTTATCAATCAGATTGTGAAAGACATCGCCATGGGGGCATGTGTAACCGAGGAATAAGCCATTGCTTGTGCCCAGTACCTTGATTTAGTGTACTCTCAATTGGACATATTATATGACATCTTGACTGAGGCTCCACGACCTGGGACCTCTAAAGCACCGGATACCCCATCTGTCGACGACGTTATTGGTTCTATGTCTCAGAATTCACGTAAGTATTCCAAGCAAAAATCAAATTCTTCTAATGGTTATGCTCCTCAGCCTATCTAGTATTCTGGTAAAACCTCGGAGGTAAACGTCATTCAGGCCAATCCTGCGGACAAGACATCCAAGGGGAGAAAGAAGGGAAAAGGCAAGGTCAAAGCCGATGCCCCAAAACTAGAATCGTCTAAATCTCGTGTTGATGATGGTTCACAATGCAAGCCGAAGTATCCATGTCTAATTTGTGATGAGGAACACTACACTAACGATTGTCCTAGATGATCCGAGGTTAGTCAACTACTCAAAGGTGCTAAGGGAACTTCGACTGTCCTTAAAGAACCTTTCCCATTTGTCATACAAGTCGGCATTAACAGTCTCAACATCCATAAAGTTGTTGTGGATGAAGGTGCATCTACCTATGTCATGTCATCTGCTTGCTGGAAGGCTATTGCCTCTCTAGCCCTGACTTCGTCACCCAATTCCCTTGAGGCATTCGATGGAAGGGAATCGAAACCCTTGGGTGTTCTCGCTAGCTTATCGGTCACCTTACAGGGAAAGATGGTCAATGTTGAAGTAGAAGTCATTGACACTAAACTCAATTACAATCTTCTACTCGGTTGCAGTTGGACTCACGTTATGCTATGTGTTTCGTCCACCCTCTTTAGACTTCTAAAGTTTCCACACGAGGGAAAAATCATTACTGTCGACCAGTTGTCATTTTTTACCTCGTCTTCCGAGAATAATGTGCCATGCGTGGATCAGATTCCTTCTCCCCCTGACAGTGTAGGGCTGGGTCTTTTCAAAGATCCCGCTCTCATGGGTATCATTCCCCTTCCGCCACCAAATACCATTTAAGTTAATATGATCTCTCAGTCAGATGACCCATGGATCTTCCCTTTACCTGAATAGGTTGATTAATGTGGGGATTCAATGCTGCTCAGTCCAATTGAAATCAATTATTGTGAGCTTACCACTGCATCTGATTCTCCCCCTTCTAAAGGTGCTCCCTAGAGCATGTCTCTCGACGTTTATTCCCAATCCCCCGGGCTCGGCAATGTGGATTCACCTGATCCTTTGAAAGAATTGTTTCCATCTGATGAGGCTATTATGGAAACCATGTCTCTTGAAGATGTAGCATGGAGCAATGGGCATCATTGTTCCTCGTTTATGCCTGGCCTCGAGGCAATGTCTAACTGTCTTGAGTGTTTTGCATCTCAAGTTCCTTCTTTGCCACTTCAAACGCCTGTCTTGACTCACGAAGTCTTCGCTGAAGGTAACTTGGGTAACATTACTCAAACGATGCCTATCAATATTTCCATGAAACCGGGAATTATCGAGAACATCTATGTGGGAGTCACTTTCTCTTCCGATGAAGTCCAAGTGTATACTAGCCTCTTTTGCGAATTCCATGATTTTTTCGCCTGGTATTACGAAGAAATGCCTGGAATTTATCCCAGTATTGTGGTGCACGATATTCCCACCTACCCAAGTGTGAAGCCTGTTTGCCAGCGTCTTCGTCTAGTGCATCCTCAAAAATTCGCTGACATAAAAGCTGAAGTTGAAAAACTTCTCAAAGCAGGTTTCATTTATCTGATTCCTCTGACAGAGTGGGTTTCTAACATTGTAACTATGGATAAGAATCAGGAAGCAATTTGTCTCTGTGTTTATTATCGCGATATCAATCAGGCCTGTCCTAAGGATAACTATCCCACTACTTTCGTCGATCATATCATTGACGATTGTGCGGGGACTGAGATTTTTTCCCTGATGGACGGATTTTCTGGTTATAATCAGATCAACATTCTCTCGTCTGATCAACACAAGATCGATTTCATCTGTCTTTGGGGAATGTTCACGTATAATAAAATCCCTTTCAGCTTGAAGAATGTTGGGGCTACGTTCCAGCGCGTGATGTCTTATGCCTTTCACAATATTCGTCATATTGTTCAACCATACCTGGATGACCTTCCAGCTCATTCAGCTACATGAAAAGACCACCCAGACCATCTCCGCCAGATATTTCTTCATTGTAGATGCTACAACATTCGGCTCAATCCGCATAAATGCGTCTTCTGCATCGATTCCGGTAGACTTTTAGGGTTTATCGTATCTAAAGATGGAATTCGCCTTGACCCGCTTAAGGTTAAGGCTATTGTTAATCTACCCTCTCCATCCTCATTACACTAGTTGTAGAGTCTCCAAGGGAAAGAAAATGTCTTATGTTGTTTTATCCCAAACTTTGCCGAAGTAGTGTTAGACAAATAAATCGTTCTTGCTGACAAGAAAGATATCCCTAGTGTCCTACGGACAACTAGCAACAAACATACAAACAAAAACTATTTTCTCTAGATAATATTCGATTCAGAATTAGCTACAAAAGAGGTTTTGAAGACCTACCTATAGTCCAGCGCTATTCATAATGATCTTCTTTCCAGTTGCTTGAAAGATTCATCTTCAAAGATCTGCAATCACAAACATGGAAAAAATAAATATCACCTGCATAGAATAAACTAATTCATGAATCATATATCTATCAAGATGATCAAGGAATTCAAGAAACGAGCTAATTAATTATATAAATCATTGATAAAACATGATAAACAAGCTACTTAATTAAAGAACTCATTGAGAAAACAAGATCCATTCGTATTATCTTTGATGAAGAGAGAGCCTTACAACCGTGTCCGCGTTGATGTTGTACAGGTCTTTCTAGGGTCCAGAACAAGCATTTCCTCTACTCTGACAAGATTTTCACTCTCTCAGCTAAAATGAAAATGGGTGTGTAATCATTCCCACATAATGATCAGTTAAGAGAGTTTGAGTATCTACAACATTTCTCCTAAAAAATTCTCAAAGTCTCTCCCTTTGAGGCTTCACTATGGCTTCAATTTATAGGAAAAGAGAAGAGGTTGCAGCTCCACATAAGAGGGGATAGAATCCTATTTTGAAGGGATTGAGCTCAATAAACCAATGGGTAGGCTCCCATAATGGAGGAATGAATGTACATGATAGGAGCGAACCTTTGACCGGATAATTGCTTCCAGAAGCTTCCAGATTTGACCGCTGGGATTCTAAATGTTACTTTCTGCCTTCATTTTACCTTTTACAAGGGTTCACACCTTTAATGAAGAAAAATTACGTTTAGCTCCACATGATTTAGAACAAATAGGTGCGGCACCGCAGACAATGTTAAGAGAAAGTGCAGTACAAGTGTTTTTAAGACTTTTATGAGCTTTTATCTCAATTTCAAGGCTTGATTTTAGGAACTTTGATGTTGTAGACTTCTAAGGGAGTAATATATGAGTAATTATGAACCCATATAGACACTAAAATATCATGGTGAAAAATTTCACTGTAACAAATTTCCCCCTAAAGTATGAAGTCTGAGAGAATTCGAAGAGTGATGTGATTTATCATTTCAAGGATTAGCCTATGGACACCCCAGTCGGAATCTTGTAAAAACATTCAATGCAAAACATATATATATATATATATATATATATATATATATATATATATATATATATATATATATATATATATATATATCTTCATCATCACTAAGGTAGGCATTCCCATACTCAGATAAAAAACTAACTAAACTTGTTCTGATACTAAAATGATTTTAATATTACATCAACAGTGTAGACACAGCATGGAAATAGCCATCTGTAATGAATAGTATACTACATAATGAATAATAAAACTCCTCGCAGCTTGGATGGTGGAAACTAGATCCAGGGTCTTGATTTCTTCTTCCCGAACTAGTACGATTATATCCATGCAATTAAATGTGTCGAAGTTGAACATGGTAGAACCCACTTGATTATCAGTCAATGATGTGAACTGTTAAAAAGTGTGAGAGAAACCACCAATAATGAAAATGGCTCTAAAAGTACTCAGTACAATCCATGAAATGTGAATAAGTGATTTGAAGTCGAAAATTTCACGGAATTGTTCGATTGAAGGTCAATGATGCAATCGGTCGTTGAAGGTGAAAAACCTGCCATTAAGGCATGCAAATTCCAAGGTACTAACGGATTCTAAATCAACTTCCTAGATGATGAGCTGTCTTTGATAGAAAGTGATCTTTCGTAAGCAAGCTCACGACACAAAACCATAGATCAAGTTTTGAAGAAATTTTTTGCAAGGACTGACTCAGGGATGGTCAACGCGAATGGAGACAAATGTTTGCAGATGAATAGTTTGTTTGACTCTCCTCTTGAACACATAATGACACTATAGATGGTTTGGTAATAATTTCCCTAAGCTAATACCCAGAAACCGACTGAAGACCTTCAATGTGGTTTGATTAACTGATAGGCAAAGGATTTTCCCAACCTAGGTAGAAGTGTGACAAAAAGTGTCGTGTTCAAGAGTGGTATACTGCTTTTAAATAAAAGTGTAACAAATGGATTTGTTTTCTCTCTTTTTCCCCCACCATTTCTGGCAAGTACCTATTTATTTTTGACAAGCTTGAGGAGGATAAAATTTTCTTGTTATATAAGCTCATCCTTCGGATGAGTCCAACTTAGTATAAAATCAAACCCTAAGAAGGATTGGTTTGTTCCTGTTTGTAATCGACAGGTCCTTTACTGTTTAGTTTTAACGAGTCTAGTATAGGAGAAACTCGGTGTTTTTCAATTTTAGGGAGTCAGAAGAAAAACTTAAGGAAACTCAGTGGGTGTACTTTTTCATAAATTTAGTCTCTCAAGCCCGAAAAAGGATAAAATAATACAGGATAGAACCTATTGACCATGATTAGTCAATGTATACCTTTTTCGTAAATAGTCCATTTCAATCCGGAAAAGGGGTAAACTTATACTGAAGGGACGACTGTTCATTTCCTTTAACGAGTTCGAATAGTCAAGTACTTGAAAATATTTTCATGTTTAGAGAGTCTGAAAAGGGCTTAAAAGAGAACTCCATGGTTTCACTTTTTCGTAATTTTCAGGAGCCCAAAAAAGTGATAAAAGTATACTCAGTAGTTTCGCTTTTTTGTAAGTTTTAACAAGTTTGAAAAAGGCATAAAAGCATACTCATAGCTTTCTCTTTTTCATAAGTTTTAACGAGTTTGAAAAAGGGATAAAAATTTACTCATGTGGTCGACTTTCAATTTAATTAACGAGCAGGAAAAGAAGGAAAGAAATCAACATTTTCATCTACGTTTTACGAGCATGAAAAGAATAGCAAAATAAACTCGGGATTTTCATGAGTTTAAAAAGTCTTGAAAATAATAATTGAAATGGACTCGAGATAGGTTTCATTTTTACACAAGCTTGAAACAAAGAAAAGTGAGCATAAGATAGGTTTTTTTCATTTTAACACAAGTTTGAAACACATAAAATTGTGCTTGAGAGTGGTTTCATTTTTACACAAGCTTGAAACGTAGAAAACTGTTCTTGAGATAGGTTTGTTTTATTTTTATTCAAGCTTGAAACAAAGGAAAAATCATGCTTAAGATAAGTTTTAATGCCCCCCAAGCGTAACTTGCTAGAGCGCATGCCCCCCAAGCTTCATTTCATTCAACTAAGTGGACTACTGGTTACTAAACGCTGGATGGAATGAACGTTCATTTACGAGATTGGATGAAAAACTCGACTTGAATAGGAGAGGATTTGTTTCATTTTTTAACAAGCTTGACATAGGAAAATAACTATGCTCATGGTGACCTGTTTCATTTTTTAACGAGGTTGACACAGTAAAAGGAACTTTCCTCTTGACCCATTGATTCATTTTTTAACGAGGTTGACTCAGTAACAAGAACTATCCTCTGGCCCACTGATTCATTTTTTAACGAGGTTGACTCAGTAACAGGAACTATCCTCTGCTACATGTTTCATTTTTTAATGAGATTTACACAGTAAAAGGAACTATCCTCATGACCCATTGATTCATTTTTTAATGAGGTTGACACAGTAAAAGGAACTTTCCTCTATTCTAATTCATTTTTTAACGAGGTTGAATCAGTAACAGGAACTATCCTCTGGACCACTAATTCATTTTTTAACGAGCTTGACTCAATAACAGGAACTATCCTCTGGCCCACTGATTCATTTTTTAATGAGGTTGACTCAGTAACAGGAACTATCCTCTGAATGACCTTGTCATGGCTTCCAACTGGAAGAAAGACATCTCAAGTGACACTCCTCGATCATGGCTTCCAAAAGGCCTTCATCATATGGAATAAAAATTCTCTGGAAGGAAAACATTTCAAGGGACTCAAAAGGGATAGGAACCTCGCGTTCAAATAATCCCATAGAGTTTTCCATGTCAATTACTGGATATAAGTCAAAGGAATTCTAGCAAATAGTGAGAGGCTCACTTGCAGCGCTAACTGAAAACATGGGATTGGTTGCCACATAATTAACCCATGGCGGGGTAGATACCACTTCCGTATAAGGAACATTTAGGGGTGTCATATTATTGGTAGTTGAATCAAGACTAGTGAACGAAAACTGGTCTACAGTCACAATTTTTCCATTTTGAGGGAAAGACATCACGTGAAAGAGTGTTGATACGACAAATTTCATTGCATAGACATAGTATCACCCAAGGAGTAAATTGAAATCCAAGGAGCCTCGAACTACCATAAGATCAATACAGACAATTTTACCTTCCAAAGTAACAAAAAAATTAGGAAGGATCCCTAAAGGTTCACTAATCTTTCTGTTAAAAGCTTTTAGATTCTGTGTAACAAGCACAAGATGAGGGGAATCCAAAGCTTTCCAAGAAGTTGAGGATAAAATACTAATAGAAGCACCTTAATCTACATGTGTGCGGCGTACATTCTTACCACAAGCCTTCACAATGATTTGGAAAGGGATGGAAGAAGGAAGACGAGCTTCTGTCAGTCTATTCCAATCAAAGTAAAATACCTCGGTACTTGGAGGGGGATCTGTAGGAATAGGTGTAATTCCCCCTGGCGTAGAAGAATATGATGTAACAAGAATAACCTGAGTGGTATGAATTTCACTCTCTACAGGGAGAATGGGATCGACCGAATGTGAAATTGAGTCGACCACTTGATCAACTAATGGATCATCAACCTAAGTGATATCAGTTTCACTCTCCGAAGGAAGAGTGGGATTGACTGTACTTGGAATTAGATCAATCACTTTGTCAGTTGACAGTAGGTTGAGAGAAAGTTCACGGTAACTGGTTGGAAGTTTTTTCTATGCAACAGTAAGGTTTTCCAACAATTTTGAGGCTTCATCCATGTGAGGGAAAATGTGATTTTGATGACTCCCTTTGCATAACCTACAAGGAAACCTAATTTTACCCTTTTCCCCAGGAACCTAAGTATCACTAGTTGATGAATCAACGGTAAGTTGATAAGATATTTCTGACCACACTTCCAAGACCTTTGAAATACCAGGACATTTGATAAGGAAGTGGTCACCCTTGCAAAGTTTGCAAGGGAATTTGGGTTTATGATGCATGTTGGAGGTTTCCTTGACACTACTAACACTTACAACCATGGTTGACTGGTTGACTTCTTTCTTATCTTGCTTCTTCTTCTTCTTCTTCCCTTTCTTCTTCTTCTTAGCCACCTGGTTACTAGCGTCAAGGCTTTTACCAAGTGAAGAGGAAGAAAGGGAGGAAGACATATTGGGTGAAGAAGGTAAAGGGTCAATAGAAGGTTGGTGATGTTGAGATGGTGAACTCTATTGAGGTGAAGCATTTGGTTGAGGTGGAACAATTGGAGTATTCGGGGCCAACGAAATTGAAAATAACGATATCGGTAAACCTATTGTAAATCCAGGTAATGACAATGTAGCCATATAAGAAGGACCAACCTTTCCAAAGCAAGGAAAAGTACTAGGATTCTCGTTAAGAGGGGTTCCTTGGTTGGTAAATTCTGGAACAGTTGCCATTAGATTCAACTTTAGTGAATTTTATTAACAATTAATAACTAAAATTAGAAATTCACAATTCACACCTAACAATTAAAATTCACAATTCACAACTATGGTCTCTGAAAGTAAAAACAAACAAATGAACACACGCTATCAAATCTAGGAGTCAAACCACACACAAACAATAGATTCCCGCACTAAAAACACTAGTTGGTGATGAAATCCAACATCGTAGAATTTTAATGCATAAATGGAGGTTGGAACAGTTACCCTGACAACTTTCTTAATGAAATAGACTGGTGCAAGTTTCTCCACTATGCCATCTCGAGTGAAGAGAACCCTCTGGAGAGTCCAAATGAGTCTAGTCGATGTCTGTTCCAGGTACAGTGGGATCTTCCCTCCACTGTCACCTTGGGAAAGAATCCTAAATTTTATGGCCACTAAGGTCACCAACAGGAACAAATATTCCTGGGGGAACAGTCTACGATCCGATACACACACAAGGGCAGAGTAACAAAGCTCAATCCCCTTGAAGGCTCCTTGACATAATCCAAGGTTTACCGACAAGTGACCCCAGGCTCCTTGAAAATGGTCAATCTGAGGTTTACCATTGTTAATACGTGTATATCTTCTATTGTTCCCAATGAGGAAGGATTGATTACCTCACTGGTTCAAATATGATCTCGTGCTTGACTCCTTTAGGAGGAGCTTCCCAGAGCATACATGCTACTATTGGATTTTACTACCGCAAGATCGACTACTTGTTTGTTTTACTGTCTTTGAGAGTTAACTAAAACCTATTCCAAGACACTAGCCTAAGCTATGTTGGTGGAAAGAGCCCTAAAAATGTAAAAATTACTAGATGAATTTTAATTAAGTGTTGTGTTATTTGGGCTGTTATTACTCAAAGGGTAAATGGATATGAAACCAATGGTGTTATGACCTGACCCAAAACTGAATGCAATTGAATATGATAATGTAATCTTTTCAATTCGATGAATCCTAATTAAAGTAAGGAGATAGTTTCCATTCACTTCCAACAATGAAAAAATTGATAAATAAGAGAAAATATAAAAAAATTTCTCATTCACTAATTTCATCAAGAAAAACTAATGCTAATCAATTCCATTTTTATTTTTGTATTTTTAAAACAAGCATAAAAAAATGTAAATTAAAATCAAAGAAAATGATCTAAATCTACGATTGATTTTTTTTCAGAATGTAAACTATGCAGTTGTAATCTATGCACAATTCACTTGAAAAGTATGCAAATGTAACCTATGCACATTTCTCATCCATATTCTGAAAATGAGAATTCTAATTATGCAAATGTAATGTATGCAAAAATAATTCTCAAACACAAGATGATTCTAATGTACCCTAAAGACCCAATCAAGTATAAGTAAAGAAAATCGGGTGAGAGTTCCAAAGATCAAAAAATAAAAAACACTCAAAGGTGATTAACACTCAGACACAAGAGACTGAGACAAACCTTGAATTAATCACTAAAGGAAATCAAATTAAGAATTTCTCCAAAAAGGAAACTCAAAACACCCAATTAACTTAATGAAGACTGATGAGATTGTAAAATTGCTGAAAAGAAATTCACACAAGGCTTTTGACAGTCAAGAAAAATCTGGGCAAATACAGAGAATCATGTAAGCTGGTTCTAGAAAAGAGAATCTTAAATTTTTCAAAAATTTTCTTTGGTCTGCAGGTTTCAGTATAAAAAGGTGTGGTACCGCACTGTTTACACAGAGAAACTGCAGAGGTTACTGCAATGTTTCAAATAAAAAGTGCGGAGACCAGAAAATATAAAGAAAAAAAAAATCTAAATCAAACTTTTCAGGGATTTTAAGGCTAATTTACCCAAAATAGTGCAGACTAATCAAAATCAGAAAAAATACTTTCAAAAGTCAAGCTCAAAGAAAAAAAAAACTAAGTTCTATTCCCCAGTGAGTCGCCATTTTGTTAGACGGATAAATCATTCTTGCTGACAAGACAGATCTCCCTAGTGTCCTATGGACAACTAGCAACAAACAGACAAACAAAAACTATTTTCTCTAGATAATATTCGATTCAGAATTAGCTACAACAGAGGTTTTGAAGACCTACCTGTAGTCCAGCGTTGTTCGTAATGATCTTCTTTCCAGTTGCTTGAAAGAGTCATCTTCAAAGATCTACAATCACAAACATGGAAAAAATCAATAGCACTTGCATAGTATAAACTAATTCCCGAGTCATATATATATCAAGATGATCAAGGAATTCAAGAAACAAGCTAATTAATTAAATAACTCATTGATAAAACATGATAAACAAGCTACTAAATTAAAGAACTCATTGAAAAAACAAGATCCATTCGTATTATCTTTGATGAAGAAAGAGCCTTACAACCGTGTCTGCCTTGATGTCGTACAGGTCTTTCTGGGGTCCAGAACAGGCATTTCCTCTACTCTGACAAGCTTTGCACTCTCTCATATAAAATGCACATGGGTGTGTAATCATTCCCACATAATGATCAGTTAAGAGAATATGAGTTTCTACATTTCTCCTAAAAAATTCTCAAAGTCTCTCCCTTTGAGGCTGCACTATGGCTTCAATTTATAGGAAAAGAGAAGAGGTTGCAGCTCCACATAAGAGGGGATAGAATCCTCTTTTTAAGGGATTGAGCTCCATAAACCAAGGGGTAGGCTCCCATAATGGAGGAATGAATGTACATGATATGAGCGAACCTTCGACCGGATAATTATTTCCAGAAGGTTCCAGATTTGACTATTGGGCTTCTAAATGTTACTTTCCACCTTCATTTTACCTTTTACAGGGTTCCACACCTTTAATGAAGAAAAAGTGTGTTTATCTCTGCATAATTTAGAACAAATAGGTGTGGCACCACATGCAATGTTAAGAGAAAGTGCAGTACAAGTGTTTTTCGGACTTTTATGAGATTTTCTCTCAATTTCAAGGCTTGATTTTAGGAACTTTGATGTTATAGACTTCTAAGGGAGTAATATATGAGTAATGATGAACCCATATAGACACTAAAACGTCATGTTGAAAATTTTCAGTGTAACAAGTAGCCAAAGGATTCACACGAATTTTAAAGCCGGACGTCCCTTTTTGTTGGGATGAGATTTCTCAGCAATCTTTTGATATGCTTAAGACGTTGCTTGTCAACACTCCTCTATTACGTCCTCTGAATTATCATCGTGATTTCACCCTCTATCTAGCTACCGCCTTCAGTACAATCGCCATGGTTTTTCTTCAAGATGATGATGACGGTGATGAGCATCTCATTTATTACTTGTCTTGGAACCTTCTCGACCTTGAAATTTGTTACGCACATGTCGAGAAGTTAGTGTTGGCTATGGTCCAGGTCGTCCAGTGTTTTCGTCATTATATCCTTTTATGCACGATGACCATGATTTTTTATTGTAACCCTATGACCTTTATTCTGTCTCGACAGTTTCTAGGGGGAAATATTCGAAGTAGATCATTATCCTCCAAGAGTTTGATTTAAATTTTACTAACGCCAAATCAAATAAATCACTTGTTTTCACTCATTTGATTTGTTCTCTCCCCGCCGACTCTGCCCCTTCTCATTTCGAGGATCATATTTCGGACGAAAATCTTTTCTTGATTAGCACCCTCGATCCGTGGTATGGTGATATCATCGTGTATCTCCAGACTTCTAGTTTTAGGTCTGAGTTAACAAAAGATGCCCGAAGTCGTATTCGGCATCAGTCGCAATCTTATCGTATTATCGAAGATACCCTTTATCATGTTGGAGTCGATTCTGTACTTTGCAAATTTCTGACCCTCGAGGAAGCTGAGAAAGTTTTAAATGATTTCCACAGTGGAGCCTGTGGTGGTCACATGTCTGGTTATGCCACCGCACAGAAGATCCTTCATGCTAGCTATTTCTGGTCGTCCATTTTTAAAGACTGCATTGTCGCATCATGAAAATGTCATGCATGCCAGATATATCAATGCAAGATGCATGCGCCACCTATTCCTTTACACCCTGTCATTACCGTTGGTCCTTTTTCCAAATGGGGCACTGATTTCATGACGTGTAACCCTCATTCAGCGGGGGGCATGCCTATATTATCATCGTCGTCGATTATTTTACAAAATGGGCCGAAGCAATGCCTACACTGGTTGCGGACGGTAAGACAGCAGTGCAATTCATATTCAATCACATTATATCTTGGTTTGGTGTCCCTCAAGCCATCGTCACCGATCATGGTTCTCATTTTCGAGACTCTATGATGGCAGAGCTGACATCTAAGTTGGATCTGTGTCACGATAGCTCAACGCCTTATTACCCTCAAGCTAATGGCCAAGTTGAAGCCGCAAAAAAAATTCTTGTTATAATGCTTCAACGAAAAATTGGGATCCATAAATTCAATTAGCATCTCATGTTGTTTTCAGCTCTATGGGCTTACCAAACGTCGATTAAGAGTGCGACCGGATTTACCCTATTGCAGTTGGTGTACGGTCTGGAAGCCACTCTTCTGATTGAATGTGAAATCCATTCACTCAAACTAGCTGTGGAATTACTACCTAATACTTCGCCTTAGGAAGAATGTCTCCTCTACTTAGAGAGATTAAATGAAACTCATCGCTTAGCTGCCTTGGTCATTGAAGCACAGAAGAAGCGAGTCAAAGCTCATTTTGACCAAAAAATTTCCCCTCGTTATTTTATCGAAGGCGACCTCGTTATCCTATATGACCAAGCTCATGACAAGATGGGGTCAGGTAGATTCCAACCCATGTGGCATGGGCCATACAACGTCAAACGTGTGTTACAAAATGGGGCTTGTGAGCTTATTGATTATGAAGCTTATCCCTTAGCACAACCCAGAAATGGGTTATACCTAAAAAAGTATTATGCTTGAGTCATTCATGCATGATATGTGTACATAGGTAATTTTTTCATTTCTTGTGCATGCTTTGGTTTGATGTGCTTTGTAATCTTTTTTCTGCTTATTGGGTCTTGTTTGTTATGTATATGTCTATTTCCCCTTATGTCGGTTTCGCAGATGGTGCTTCCTGCAGTACTAGGAACTTGTCTTCGGCAGCTTGGGTAATTTATGATCCTGTTGGTGAGTTGATTAACCTACAAGGTATTTGTCTAGGACCGACTACAAACAATGTTGCTGAATATAGTGCTATTTTGGAACTATTAACCGAGGCATTTAACCTCGGCATACGCGCATTGCTTGTGAATCTGGATTCAAAACTTGTTGTTCTTCAACTTAATGTTCATTATTTGGTTCGAAACCCAAGCCTTTTGAGATTGTATTTGCATATTTTTTTACTTGAAAGACATTTTGATTTCATCACATATCAACGTATACCAAGACGAATGAATACATTAACTGATACAATAGCTAACATTGTGCTAGATAGAAATTTGCACAATTTATAAAGCATCATCACATGTACAAAGATTCGTGTAGGAATATATATATATATATATATATATATATATATATATATATATATATATATATCGCATGTTTACAACTATGTGCATCATAAAAGCCCAAAAAATATATATGTATGTTTCAGTTACATCATGAGAGAACATGTCTCTAAAAAATGTGTGGAAATAAAAGCCTAAGTGCCTAATCGGCGTGGTGCTCATGATAGCACGTCACTGCCCGTACCAACTGCCTCAGCAAGCGGTGGATACGACTCGGCACCCCTACAATGTGCCTTTGATAGGCTCGAGGAACATCATCGAAACGAGCATAGTCTGGAATCCCCCAGGTGATCCCCTCCAGGTTCTGTACTATCTCCTCATCATTTCCCTCACCATGAGGATCGAAATCATGAGGAGTTCACCTCGCTATCGGCGACATACCTGTAGGTCACTCTTGGCCAACATCTGCATACCTATAAGATTAACTGTCAAAACATGCATATATACCAAAAAATCATAAACTCATGAAAATAAAAAATGAGTCTCACCTAGCTCTTCATCCCAATCCTCTCCCTCCGGAAGCAGGAGGTCTAGATCACTGGTGAAGTCTGTGCCAGAATAGGGCTAATCCTCCACAAAAATTAGTTGTCGGCAGAGCCAATCAAATAATTCCAGCCTCCAAGACATCTTTTGGCTATACCCTGCTCTGGGCATCAGCGTAGCCCATCAGGCCGTCCGTGGTTCTCTGGGTGGTGGCATCGGGACAATGACCTCGTGACGCTGGAATATGGGTAGTCGTTCCAAGAAGAACGATACCAAGATCGATCCATATCCAAACTACTTTAGTTTGGTCTTCTTTCACTTGGTAAGTTGCCGCTTAATGTTAATAGTCACGACCTCTGCCCAGTTGAAGAGAGTTGGGCTCATGCACTCTGAGGCAAGAGGAAGTTGTGTCTTTGTGGCCTCTTGCAGTGCTTGCGATCCTGGAGCCCGCATGATAGTGTGCAACACTACCTTTAGTGCTAGATCAGGGATGGTTTGGATGTCAACCTTTCCAATCCCTGTTCCTTTTCCTGCCCCTCGGCACACCTTGTCGATCACCATTGCCATGCTTTCCCCAGAAGGATGGGTACCAGTCAAGATAGGGACTGCACCCCTATGCAAAAATATTGTGATAAAATACACATCAGAGACTTCGAGTTCAAGTTCTTGATCCTGAAGCATAAACTTTTCTTGATCCTTGTCCCAAATGCTTATCAAATATTGAAGCAATTCTGGAGGCACGATGTCAGGGAGGAGTTTCTTTAGCCCACAGTTTCTGAGGGCAATCATGCATTGTTCATTCTCCATGGCTAATTCACCCTCTTCATTGTGTTCTCTCTCTTTCCACTCAATCACCATATTTTCTACTTGGTACTTGCACACATTGTTAATATGAGCATTGTTAGTCTCCTTAGGCATCAAAATTTGCAAGAAAATGGTTGCATTTTCTTTTAATTTAGGCGGATTTTTGGGTTGTATGGTTGGCGCGACTGTTTCGCTAAAATTTGCACCAATGGGCGTGATCCTTGTGTAAAAAAGGGGCGATTGGCGCGAATCTGTGCCCGAAACCTGCACCAACCATGATGCCCTAGTTTTGACAAATCCTCCCCTAAAGGATTCAAAATGAAAAATAAAGGTAGTGAAATGTAGCTCAAAAGATGGAAAGTGATGTCATCTCTTACTTGAAACTGAAAGAATCAATATTGGTTCACTGGATCGCTCGCAATCGTCGCCACGAGATCACAAGGAAAATGGGTCACTATTGTTGTACAAAGAGGTAAAAGTGAAAAGTAAATAATTTTTACCACTTATGGCATTTAATAACTTTTCAAAATTTTAAATTAGGTTTTAAAACATATTTTTCGATTATTTTATCATATTATTTTCGAGGAATACATTTTACACATCTTTTTGTGCAGCGACAGGTTTTCGCATGGTTATGACGAAGAAACGAGTTGTATTTTATACTTTTTTGGACTCAGTAAAAACACAAAAAATTCATTATTGGAGTCACCTTTCAGCTCTTTTCTGACTCTCTAAAACTGAAAAGATTTCCAAGACGCTTTTCGTTTTGAACTCGTTAAATGGCTATGAAATGATATCTATCCAGTATATGTTTACCCCTTTTCCAGGCTGGGATAGATTATTTACGAAAAAGGAATACCTTAACCTATCGCGACTAAGAGGTTCTCTCAGACACAGTTTTCTACCTTTTCGGATCTGTGAGACTACCTACGAAAAGGGACATCTAGAGTTTTCTTTTCCGCTTTCTTTTCAAACTCTCTAAATATGAAAAGATGCCAAGTTATCCCTTTGTCAGAATCGTTAAAAATTGATGACATCGGACTCTGTCATTATGACGTTACTCGAGTTCCTCTTTCCTAGGGCTCGTAAAATGTATTAGGTTGGATTTGTCCAAAGGAAAAACTTACATCGCAATCATATTTTATCCCCTTCAAGCTTGTTTTCAAAAATAATTGGGGTACTCGCCATAAATTGTGTGGGGAAATGGAACCAGATTGTAGTTGTGTTGGCAGTATGTCGCTCTTGAACATGGCACTTGTCTGCATTCGTGTCGAGTTGGGGACATCTCACTTTGTCATTTGTTTGCCTCCATGGGTTTGGGTAATCTCTTTTCACCGCTCATCTACTCTTTGCCACATCACCATGACCTCAGATCCCTTGATGTCAAATGCTGCCAAATCTAGTGTCGTGCTGCCAATATGATCAAGAGAAGTTTTCCTCTGAAGTTCTCAACCTCCCTCTGATTCTCTGTTTTTCTTGATTCACAAACATCATATTCCTCTGTCTCGTGTCAATGATGTGGGAAACATTATGTCGCACCTTCGATCAGGTCACTTCCTATCGACTCCAGCTCATTATCCAGGAAGTTGATCTAGAGACTCCCTTCAGGTACCTTGCGGCCTGCATGCCTCAATGGCACGTTTTTCGCATTTGATGCAAGGTCCACATCATTGGCCTTCAATCAACTGACTCCATGGGTGTTCAACATCAGATCACTATTCACATTCCATGGATTGTACCTTTTGTACCTTGAGAGCCATTGTCATCATTGGTGGTTTCTCTCGCGTCTGTTAACGACTTTCATCATTGGCTGGTAATCAGACGATTTTCTTGCATGTTCAACTTCAGCTCACATATTTTCATGCTCAAATTTTTACTTTGTTTGGATAGAGATGGAGCGCAAGACCCTGGGTTTTGTCTGATGAAATCCAGGCTGCGGGTTCTTGGTGGATATTATGAATTATTACATGAATCTTCTGATTGGATGGCTATGACCATACCTGAGTCTATTTATTGATCCTTTTTTCTGGATGGTTGTTTCCATGCCTCAGATCTCATTGTTTATGTACTCTATTATGGATGGTTGTGTCCATGCCACATGTCATATATCATACATATTAGTTGTATTCGTACTTGCAGGTTTTCTACAGCAGTGTTTAGGTCGGATGTGTTCTCATAAAGCATTTCACCCCTCCCTCTCTCTCAGACCTCATGCTTTAGGGGGCATCTGTTACATAGAATTTTGTCACCGTCACTACAATCCCTTGCCCCTCATATTGGAGGGTATTTCCCGTGACCTATGAGCAGTGTCATACTCTGCAAACACCTTCTTCGCACCCTTCTGCATAAGGACATCATTTCTCCTATTGAACATTTCCTAAAAAAACCCACAAAAACCTATGTTTTGGCCTTGGCGCAGGTAGCCAGCTCATCCCTCGCACCAATGTGGAGGATTTACACTAGAGCCCACGCCACCTGGCGCTCTATCTCTATGTAGTGCCCGCGCCAGCTATTTTAGGATTTTGTTTTTAACAAAAAGAGGTGGAAGTTTCCTTCTAGCCACCTCAGGGATGAGTCATAAGAAGTGGTTAAGTTGATGAGCCACGAATCTCCCTCTTTAGGTAGTGGTTTCCTCCTCCCATGGAACAATCCTTGAAGATAGGTCTCCCTTCCATGATTATAGGGATCCTAACCTCTCCCTCTGCCTATATAAACAAGCTTTCTCCCTTTATGAAAGTTAGCTGAATATATAGCCAAGAAGCTGAACTTGGAGAAGAGATACTATAGCTGAGTAATTGCTATTGAGAAGGTAGAACTAAGGATAATTCCGTAGAGAGAGCCATGTCTGAATTCTCGACCTTTGTGAGATGCGCTCCACTGGAACCCTATTAGAGGAGACCACAACATCGAAGCTTGATTGTACTCTTCCTTTCTTTCATTAATATACTCAACTATGGTGTTGGTTCCATCATTGTTCTATGTTGATTATCTGATGCAATTGATTTAGTCTTCTTTGACTGACTGATAGTTATGAATGTGAATTAGTATGTTGTATATCATTGTTGTTTCTTGTGTGTGTGTAGGAATCCGAGCGTGAGAACGAGCGAATCGTGATATGTCAAACCAGGAGCGAGAGGCATCCACTCTTTTCGTGACAACAACAATGTAGGACCTCTAGTAAGTCATCTATCGGATCTCCGTCCATTCGTTAACTAGGAATAAATATTATAGCTTGTCTCATTTGTGGCTAGACCCACTCTAGGGCTAGTGCGATCGCCTTTGTCCGCAGAGGGGATTTACCTCACCAACACTTGGGTGGAGGCGTTAAGGATCAGGGGATGGTGGATTTGCAGTACTTCCGCTTGACTCTGGGTAGGGTCGACATGGAGGGATCAGAAAAGGAGATGAGGGGGGTTGTGGGTGGATCAGAAGGAACTATGGAGGCAGAGGAGAAGTTAGAAGTCATGGCAGCGGACTGAGAAAAGGGGGAAGATTGGGCGAAGGGGGAAGAGGATGGATTTCCTTTAGAGTGGAAGAATTTGTCCGCAGAGTCTCTGGTCAACCTGGCAGGAAGGCTGCCCCAGATGTTGCCTCTGCAAGGCTTTTGTCATTGCCTTGGCACCATATGAAAATAATTACAATTTTATAGGTTTTTAGAGTCAAATTTTATCTTTAACAAGAGATAAGGCTATCAGATATAGGGAGTCAAAATTGTTGGGAATTATAAGGCTTTCAGACATGATATTTGTATCTTTAACATCATGTATCGAAATTGCTCGAATTTTATGATTTTTCAATGTCCTAATATTTTTTTTTAATTCCATTGTAAAATAAGTGTCAAAATTGTGACATGATTTTTATTTTTGGTTATTCCACCATCAACACTTTCTGTTTCGAGGGTGTTTTTCCAAGAAAAAAATTAGTTTTTAACATAATTTAAAAAAATGTTGAAATTTGACCCTGAAAAAAAGTGCGTTTTGGAAGACACACTTTTCATTTTTGGGTTGTTTTTTCATGTTTTTTGAGATTTTCGGGTTAGAGTTCTCGTTTTGAGGAAATATTTCACGTTTGATTGGTAACTATGTTGTTTTTGCCTCCTTTTTGGACCCCACTCTGATTTTCTGGAGTAGCCTTGGGAGATTGGATTTTTAGGTGCCATGGAGGTGGATTTTTGCAGGTTTAAAGGTTCAGAGGCCTAGTAGACATCCTAGGTTATCTTCATCAAAATTTAGTTTAAATAAAATATGAAGTTAAGACACCCAAAATTTCCTCAAATACCACATTGCGCTTCTGCTGGACCATGATGCGCTTCTGATATTTTCGTTACACGTCTCTTTGAAAGTCAAATTTTCAAGTTTTTTTAGTCAAAGTAAATCTCTCATGATGTAATTTGTATTTTTAGGATTTTACATGATGTAATTAAATATAATAAGTGTTGGTAAAGGTTAAATTTATGTAAATTCATGGTCATCAATGCTTGTAAATTCAGTCAAGGCTAAATAGAGAGTTAGTTCCTAACCTCCCTAGTTTTAGGTTTGGTTCGAGAGATTGATGTAATCAGTTCGTATTATGATGGATCTGACCCTTGAGAGGGGGGAATGAATTTTTTCATCTATATGTATCCTCGATGAATTCAAACCAAAGGTTGGACATCAGTTAGAGAAAGGCTTGGAGATAGTGTACATCATATTTTTGTAAGAAATATATAGGCAGTTGCAACTATTATCTTCATATTTTTTTGGCATGCTTTAGTGACAATGTTTTTCCTCTATTTTATTATCATATTGAATATTTTTTTATCCTATTACCATTAGCGTGCTTTCATGTGATTATGTCATGATTTTTTAAGAAGACTTCACAATTTATATTCTATGTTTTGATGAGATTTTCATGTTTATGTCCCATTTCTTCTAATAAATGAATTAATAGTCTTATGCTCATTTTGATCCCTCTATACTTCAACCTTATACCACAACAAAAACTCAAATATGTCACTGATCATACGTAAATTTCCCCGTCTTATCCCTGCAACTGATCATTTGAAACCCTGACATAATTCCATAGGCCTTTGAGCATGATCCAGCAAACCCTAAAACTCAAACCCTAGTGAGATGAATACCTAGCCTAAGATCTATTTTTCTCTCTATTCACTTCATTGGTTGTGAGATTGAAGAGAGAGACCTCTCTGATTTGGTAGGGCTAGCAACTAAGTCCAATGTTGGTACATTAGGGGAATTTTGAGGTCTAAATTGGGCCTCCTAAGGAAATAATATAATAACAGTTGAACCAATAAAATAATATTTAAGAATTTTCAATTCACTTTTTGCACTAAAATCCATGTAACCATAGTTAAATTCAAATCCAAATTTGTACCAAAATAAAATTAATAAAAAAATTGTATTGATGTGACTATAAATAAGAATGAGTTTTTCAAGAAAAAGTCATTATCATTAAACAACTAATGCATTTGTCCTTTGTACTTAAATAATTTAAAATAAAATATAAAACAGATTTATAAATTCTTAATTATATTATATGCTATTAATTAAAATTTATATTATTTAAATTGTATAATAACATGTAATTAATATACTATATAAAAATAATATAATATAATATATTAAATGTATAGGGATATGCATTGTTTCTTTCAAGAAATATGAAATGACAATAATATATTTTTATTCAAAAAGTGTGAATTGACATTTATTATGAGTACTTTACTTTGACTTTAAAAGTCCTTAGAGCACTACCATGGTTAACCATGAGTTTTTATCCACCATTGATGTTGTGACAAGTAAGTACCTTTAACTCAAGCATTGCCACCTCAACCATTAGGGATTATGTCATCCCATAAAATGTGATTGGTTCTCATAAGTGAATTTTTATTGTACATTTTCCTTAGGAGGCCCATTTTAGACCTCAAAATTCCCCTAATGTTAGGTTACCTCCTTCGGTTTCCTTTCTCAACCTTGAGAAACTGAGGAGCGATAACATTTTGGCACCGTTGTCGGGGAATGAAAGATCACATTTTCCATGGGTGTGAATGACAAGTATTAGATTTGATTGCTCATGGTGGACAATGATCAGATAGAGGAAGGCTAAAATAATCCACATGGCGACTCCAAATCAGTTTGAAATCAAATCTAAAGACTCCACTAGAGGATGAACCTTACCAAAAAAAACATGAAAAGGCAACACAGGAATACCAAGTATTGAATTTTGAATTTCATCCAAGACATCATGTTTTTTTTCGTGCATTATTTCTTCACTTTCCCTAAGAAGGTCAAAAAGGTTTTCCAATATATACTCTATTTGAGAAAATATCATAAACCTCCGTTTGATTCCTTTCCTTTAAAGGTTGTGAATACAAAATCTTCGTACACCTTTGATCTTGGTCAAGACCCCTCTTCTGAATCTTATGATGACCATATTCATCTGGATGAGCCTCAAGAGATCAGGACTAATCTTATAGCTTCTGTACATACTCCTATACCTTGTCAAATTCTAGATAGATACAAGCCACTCATCTTACCTCCTATACTCCATCTTTCAGTTTTGATATTTAGCGTGAAGAAGAAAATGAACTTCTTGATAGAGACTCCTTACCCTTGTGTTTCCCCTAATTTGCAAAAATAAGAGAAAATTGTAAGCAAGTAGATAAGCGAGTTGTCAACAATATAAATGGGCAACCTTTTCATGAACCAGTTGAGGATGTCGCTTGTGATATGGAAGCTTCTTTCGCTCTAGAATCATAGCCACTAACTTACATTAAGTTTCAAACCATAGATGAAAGCTTAGAACCTAAAAAATATTATGAATTGATGCAAGATAATTTTGTACCATTAAATTTTGATTCATTTCAGTTTTTGAGGAAATTTTTTTATAGTATATCTGAAGAAAAGTATGATAAGGCTATAGAAAATCATGTAGTCTCATTAGAACCAATGTATAAAAAGTTGCAACAGTCTTCTCAGGTTTTCTATGATCCAATAGCTGATGTTTTGGATGATATCTATAGTCAAAGTCCTCCATTAGCTAACTACGAGATTAAAAATAGAAATGATAAAAATTTGATCAGGAAGCCAAATTCATTGTCTTTTTCAGCAAGAGTATAATTACAAAACTCATCCAAAATTTTGTAGTCATATTAGGACAATTACAAGTTAGAATTACATGAGAGTAAGGATGAAAGCGAAAGTTTATATTCATGGTATGAATATTACCCAGAGAAAAATTATAATCTATTGGACAAGCTAAACCCAAATGAACATTCATTTGAATATCCTTTTGCTAAATTTTCTATAGTTAATAGGGAATATTTATTTTATTGTATCTATTGATCATGAGCAAATTTTTAGTGGACAGTTGGATTTTCCTAGCTTTTGTTTTTTCTTCCTACTCAAGAAAAGTGTGAGCATGTTTCAAGTAAGTAGCCATTTTCTGGATTGGTTACACTGGAGGGATCATTTCACATGATTATATATATATATATATATCAGGTGGGTTGTTATTATCATGATTTGAAAACTCGAAGTGAAGGGCCTAATATCCCGATGGTCTGCTACCATAAGTAAGTTCAGTTAGTAGTCAGTTTTTGTTTAAGTTAGTCCTTTGAGTGTCTAGTGTTTTATTTTGACTCCATTTCCCAATGGATGAGGCTACCTATTCTACGGTGTTCTTGACACCTCCTAAAGGAGTTTCCATCCCCAGCTGGAGCCAATGTTGTACTCTTTCAATGTCAGTTGATAGGGTCCTAGGTCAAATTGTTATAGTTTCAATTGAATTTTCAAATAAAATTTGATCATTGGTTAGTATCTAGGTATATTACTTCTCCCTCCATATTCAAGGTCATAAAATTCCATCATAATCATGTCATCATTCCTTCTGATAGGTTTTCAAATGAGTGTCTTGGTAGTCATTTTGGTCATTAAGTCACTCATATGCATAATGTAAGGTTCAAAGGTCCAAATCATAGTTTTATATATGCATTTGGTGTCATCATTAGGCCAGGTCATCAAAAGTTATAACAGAGTCATGTCATCATCATAGTCACCATCATGGGAGTTAGTAATTAGGGAAAAAGTGTTAAAAAAGAGTTCAATGGTACAATTACCTCTCAATAAATATGTAACCTTGCCTAAAAAAGTGATAAAGCTACAGTACACTATCCTATCATTTCATTTCTCAGAAAGAACATGTGATGTCACTCCATGAACAAAGAAAAAAAGCAACTTTTGAGATATAAGAAGACCATAAAAGAATCTTGATTCTTCATTACATATTCATTGAGCACTTCTCCATCATCGGTCTTCATCTCAGCCACCGGGGCATTGAATTTCTTCATTAAAACCCTTGCCTACCTAGCTCGCTACGCTTCTGGTGCCTTCACTGTGTTTTTGGAATAGGAGGAAAATATAGGAATAAAAAGGGTTTCATTCAGCATTCAATAGGTTCCAGGGATTCCAAATGAATTGATGTAGTCTTTACTACCTCTATCATGCAGTCATTTCTCTAAAAAATCATTGCAAATCCCTCTCCTAGGGTTTCACTACTCTTTTGGCTTCTTTAATTTTTTGCTTCATCTCAGTCATAAAATCACTAGTTTTCCTGCTCTATCACCCTCATACACAAATTATACCTCCCCAAACCATTTACCATACCCATTCCCTTAATCTCCCCCATTTTTCCCACAAACCCTAGCCCATGTTGCGTTTTTGCAAATTTCAGGGTTAGGACTGTGTTTTTGAGTTTTTTCCATCCTCCCCTCACCCATTTCAAAGGATTCCACTCCCCTAGCCTCCCTAACGGCTACCCCTACCCCCTATAATTTCCCCTCAAATTTCCCTAGTCCCTATCCCCTCCATTCCCTTCCCTAAACTATTTATCCCTTTTTCCTTATTTTCCCAATTCTACCCTACCCTTTTCTCCTACCAAACCAAAGGGTTTTTTCAAGCAAATTGAAACCATGGATAGTGAGAAGAAGAAGTAGAATAAGGGGGGTATAATCTCTAGATATGAGCCAAATCATATCCCTTCCTAGGGTTTTGTGAAAGAATACAAGAGGTGGGTTGCCTTACTAAGTTGACCAGTCTATTTTCCACCAATTTCAGGAGGGATAAGACCAAAAAAGAAGGTATTGAATTCATCATATCAACAGATTCCATAGCTTCAGCGATAGGTATCCCTAACCAAGGAAATATCTGGTTTAAAGGGATGGATTTGGACATTGAAAACTACAATATCTTCTTGAAACTACACTATAAGGATGCTCCTACACATATCTTTCCCTTAACACAATTATTGGAAATATATGATCCTTTGATCAAGGTGATCATGAAATATTTTACTTGTGAATGGATAT
Organism: Pinus albicaulis; assembly: GCA_034641835.2. Classification (NCBI taxonomy): domain Eukaryota; kingdom Viridiplantae; phylum Streptophyta; class Pinopsida; order Pinales; family Pinaceae; genus Pinus; species Pinus albicaulis. The sequence continues at coordinate 737,059,937 of CM076579.1, forward strand.
TTTAAAGGTTGTATCAGTATCACATAATTTTGATGATGCATTTCACTATTATCAAACCTTTAAACCTACCCCAATAATTATCTAGGAGCCTTGTCAAGATGACTGAAAAGGTAAAAAGCAAAGAGAAATATCATCAGGAAAACTTATTTCATCATGGTTTGGTGAAGATCATAGTTCTGCATCAACTTTCACAAATCAATTTACCATGGGAGACATTCATACTATCAATTTCTCTTGTTCCTGGCACTAGTCAACCTAGCATTCAAAGCATTCCATTGGCACCATCAAGGCCACAAGAGATTGGCACATCTAGTAAACCATCAGTTGCACAGACACCTAGGGTAGAGGTTACTAAAACTTATCGAAGAGGTAAAATACCAGTGTTTTCCCTTGATATTGTGGAAAGAACTCAGCCTAGCACTATCAGAGAAGAACATCAGGAGGAAAAGATGATGGGCCCTTGCATGAGGAAGAACATGTACCTTTAGAGGTTGACATGGCTAACCAGGCAGAGCACAAGGAAGAAAAATCAGCTAAGAAAATAATCAAAGAAAAAAGGTAGAAATCAAAGATTCGACTAAGGATAATCTCTCAAAAGAAAAATCCATGATATCATTTTTGTAGCAAGAGAACAAGAAACTCAAGGTAAATAAACTACTACTAAGAAAAACTAAGGAAGATTTGGTGGAAAATAAGGACAAGGGTAATGAAGTGATAGATGTGGATCAGCTAGAGGACAAGGATGTTTTGATCAATTCAAGGAGACCAAATACAAGAGCAGCAACAAGACATGAAAGATAGGAAAATGAACCCTCTCCTCCTCAAGTACACCAAAACCTGGATGACACCATAGCATGAGATATTGAAGAAGACATAGAGTTTTGGCTTGGGGTAATCAATGAGCACTTGGAGAAGCTCATGAAGAAGGAAAATAGAGCCATAAACCTTTAGAGACACATGGATAGGCATTATTACACCAAGAACCTTATTTTCAAAATTAGGGTTAGGAATATGAAAAAGAAGCTTAAGAAAACCCTAATCAAGCTTAAAAAGAGAGATAAACTTGATTTTATTTCTGATGCATCATTGGTTTTCTAGGCCATCACTAAGAGATGATAAGAATGATTTTTCAACAAAATTTGAGAATTTTTGGCGAATTTTTGGATTTTTGGTTAATTGTAGAAATTTAGTTGCACAGAAGCGCAACGTGGCCACGCTGCACTTCTTCTTAGGGCATCCAAATTACAAGTGGATTACATGGATGGAGAACCTTTGACCCCAAAATCACATATATGCACTTTATTTGCCATGTCATCTCAATATTTCAATAAAATATCAATAAAAATGTCATTTTTCATGTTTCTTCCTCCTTTTTGGACTCCACACTGCACTTCTGGAGTAGTCTTCGGAGATTGGATTTTTAGGTACCATGGAGGTGGATTTTTGTAGGTTTAAAGGTTCAGAGGCCTAATAGAAATCATAGGCTATATTCATTAACCTTCAATTCAGCTCAAAGATGAAGTTAAGCCACCTAGAAAGTGCCTCAAAGATCACATTGTGCTTATGTTGGACCACACTGTGCTTATGAGGTTTTCGCTACGCTTATGTTAGAAAGTCAAATTTTCGAGTTTTCTCAGTTAAAGTCAATATCTCATGAAGTAATTTTTCTTTTTAGGAGTTTACATGATGTAATTACATATAATAAGTGCTGGTAAAGGTTAAATTGATGTAAATTCATGGTCATCAATACTTGTAAAGTTAGTAAAGGCTAAATAGAGAGTTAGATCCAAATCTCCCTAGTTTTAGGTTTGGTTATAGAGATTGATGTAATCAGTTCCTATCATGATGGGTTCGACCCCTGAGAGGGGGGAATGTAGTTTTTGATCTATATGTAGCCCTGATGAAGTAAAATCAAAGGTTGGACATCAGTTAGACAAAGGCTTGGAGCTAGCGTATATCATATTTTTGCAGGAAATATACATGAAGTTACAACTATTAACTTGGTATTCTTCTGGTATGCTTTATGGAAAAATTTCCGCCTATATTTTATCATAATATTGAATATTTTTTTATAATTATTACCATTAGAATTATTTCATGTGATTATCTCATGATTTTGTAAGCAGAATTCATAGTTTAGATGCTTTGTTTTGATGAGATTTTCATTTTTATGTATAATTTATTATGATAAATGAATTCATAGTCTTATGCTCATTTTTATCCCTCTCTACTTCAACCCTATACCACAATGATAACTCAAATATGTCACTGATCATACCTACCTTTCCCCATCTTATCCCTACAATTGATCATTTGAAACCTTGACCTAGTTCCCTAGACCTTTGAGCCTGATCTAGAAACCCTAAAAATAAAACCCTATTGAGTTGAATACCTAGCCTAAGATCTATTTTTCTCTCCAGTCTGTCCATTTGTTGTGAGATTACAGAGAGATCCCTCTTTGATTTGGTAGGTCTAGCTACCAAGTAAAAAATTGGTCTAAGTTTACCTCCTTCGGTTTCCTTTCTCAGCCTTGGGAAAGTGAGGAGGAATAACACCCTACACACACACACCCCTTGGCTAGAGATAGAGAAATACATGAACAAAAATCAGTGGGAGGATAAAACACTACAGGAGAACAAAGAACATAATATACCAACAACCACCTATGAAACTCCTACACCTCAAGAAAAGAAGGAGAAAAGGATAAGAGAAGAAGAATCTTCCTGAGTGAGAGAAATTGGAGCTAAGGAGTTCCTAATATAAAATAAAAAACAAAAAACTAACTCTCCACCAGTTTTTCAGCAAGAGAACAAAGAGAAAGAAACAATTTTTATAACAGGTCCTTATTTGGCTACCAAGGATGATGACATATTGATAGGATCTCCCTCTTCATCAACATCTACAGAGCCTCCAGAAACACCACAAACAACTAATTTGGCTCAAGACACTATTGAACCTAATATTTTTTCAAATTATAAGGCAATCAAACAAAAGAATGAGATTCTTAAAGGCACTACATATACATATTTTTGGAAGAAGACAACCACATCACAACACAGGCTCCTACCGCCCTTTGACACATAGGAAGAAAAAATGAAAATTTCATTCCTTGAGGCAAAAATGGAAGCCCCAAGGACATCAAAAAATTACAAAGAAGATGTATTTTCATTTGATGCAAAGCAAATCCATCCAAATTACCAAAAGAAAGTCAATAAATAAATTAGTGAGATGATGCATTCTACACAAACTAATGCTTCCATGTCAACTTCTAGGTTGCAGGTATCAGTCAACTATACACATACACAACTCAAGTTGGAAAGGATTTCATTCTTAGCCAAGAATACCAAGATCAATTCACTGTTATACCTGGTGATTAAGTCGGGATATAATCTGAGTGATGTGAAGGTAGTAGAGGAAATTGTGAAGAGGAAAAATGTTGATATATAAGCATTGAGGAAGTAGCTAAAACTTCCCACCATATAGGATCCACAGGCTAAGGAAGTCAAAGATATGGAAAAGGAAAGACATGAAATGCTCAATATAATAATTGAACAAAACATCCAAATATGAGACATGGAAGTGGAGTTGGAGAAACTGCTCCAAGAAAAAGAGCAGACATCACAGTTGGCCATAGTTCCACTCACAACAGTCCCAATTTTAGTGGCCACAACCACAAGAGCATCTACATCAACTTCAGCACCAGTACAAAAATCAGATCCTACAAGTGAAGTTGTATAAATTGCTAAGTTAAGAGCTCAAATCAAAACACTATCAGAGCATAAATTAAGAGATGATAATTATTATGTTGAAAATTTGTAGAAAACATAGTATCTCACTATAAAAGTGGAATAATTAAAAAGTGAATCAACAATGGCTCAAACTCTGGCACAAGAAAAAGAATGCATATGGACATAGATCAATGAAGCCATCGAAAAATCTGGCCTTCAATTCATATTATTTTCAAGCATCAAGAGTTAATATAGAGATCCAAAGAGGCATTAAAACAAATAAAAACATATTTGGGACATAAACCTGGTGAAACAACAACCATCATCAAAACCTTGAATTCCAAAAACAAAGAAGAATTACATTAGATGGGAATTCAAGATAGGACCGAAACTATTTTGGAAGTGAAGAGGATTCATACCAAAAGGAACGTTATGCTACAATTGGAAAACAAATTTCAGAATATGGAAACAAGCATTCAAAGATTTCATAAGAAGATGTAGGTGCTAAACAAGAAAGGACTACCAAGAATGATTGATGTGGGAGACAAGATGATAAGATTGAATGAGTACTAAGAAAAACTATGCACTATTACCCAAGAGAAATGAAGAGTTGCAAGTATAAAATTTCATATCAGAGGAAAAGCATTCATGGAGCCCATAAAATTAAAATTTTTCATCATCAAGCCTACATTTCAAAAATACACAAATGTGGATGAGACCTATAGAAAATTAATCAAATTTTCTATCCCAAATGAAGACATATGGGAGAAACTTTGTGAATTACTAGAGTGAAACATATGTTTGTATTTGACAGCAGGGAAAACAACACACCATATTTGGAGGTCCACTCATCAACCATCAACCTGAAAAATAAATCCAACAACTACATCAGTTTTAGCTTGCCTATTTTCTTTCTCTATTTTTGTAAACTATGTTGATATTTTGTAAAAATATTGAGAGTTTCACTCAATATATTTTTGATAATTTTTTGTATAAATACTTCAAAATTCGAAGTAATAGATGTTTTGGACTTGTTTGAAGAAAATGACTTGTATTGTAAAGAAGCTCACAAAGCCACCATTGATTAGATTTTCAGTAATATAGTGCAATGATTACATGATTCTTGTGTCAATTTTTTTGGTGAAGTGCATCTCTCTTTTTCAATTCATTTTCTCCTTGTTATCATATGTTTTTATAAAATCTGAATTAGTATAAGAAAATAAAGAACAAAATTTGTTTAAGTGTACACTTTGTCTCTGGCTTAGGAATAATTTTTATTTTTTCCACTAAATATTAAAATTGTGATTCTTAATTGCTCTGTTTTAATTAGATTTCTAAATCTTTTCCTCCCCTCCACTCGACAACTTTTAAAGGATCGAGTGAATTTTCCTACCCTTCCATGTAAGGTTGGTCTGTAAAACATTGTATTTGATCGATATAAACCCGTGACTCCATTTTCCCAATGGCCTATATTCATATTTTGAACCCAACAACACAAAATACCCAAAACTGAACTTAATAACTAAACTAATACCTTCATTCAAATAAATCTAAATTATAAAGGGAGAACCCTCTCTGAGAGTGGAAGGGATAGATTCCCAGTTTCCAAAGGGGTTGTAAGGTTACCTCTGTAATTTTATTTGCAACCTCAAAATTACGGAATGATAACAGATATAAAGGTCTGAATTTAGATCTCCAATATGAAAACTGTGTCACCTCAGGAATCCAAAAACCCTCAGAGGTATATTTTTTTATCAAGGAATAAAGAAACATTTGGAAGTTTAACAACTAGTAATAAAAAGGCATAGTTCTGAGTTGATTAAAGGCATTGTAGAGGGCCAACTTGAATTTATCGTCACTTTATAAGAACCAAGACCTCTATGGAATAGGATGAAAATTTGTGCACACAAGTAAAGGCTAAGTATCATATAGTCGTAATGTACAAAAAAAAATCCTTCTTATAAAAGGAACCAAGATCAAACTAAATAGAAGCAATCTTTAGATTATTTGAGGAAGTCATAGTTAACTAAAGGGACACAATCATCTTTAGAAAATTCATATATATATATATGTATATATATATATATATATATATATATATATATATATATATATATATATATATATATATATATATATATATCAAAACCAATCCCTCTCTTCTAAAAATTATGGTATTTTTTTGGAGTTTTTGTTCACTAAAAAATCAAAATAAATAAGAAGCTACAATTGGTATAATTTGAAATTAATAATAGTTTCTCCTAAAAGGTAGTACTTAATCTTGCAATCTCCTAAATTTATCATTCTTGAAAGAAACATGGAACTCATATCTTGGATAACTAAGGTTAGTATTCTTTGAGGTATGTATAATCACTTTTTCCTGTACAAGGTATAACTTAATTTGTTTTAGAAATTTGAAATTTTTTTATTGATTTTTTAGTTTTTACCATTATTAAATATAGTTTTCATCGAAGTTATAGAAATCCCTGGCTAGTATTTGGAAACTCCAAAATCAATATCTTAAAATCTTACTTAGGGTTTGATCTAGAAATCCCTAGTTCATAACCATGCATTCATACTTGTATATTTTTTGCATTGTTTGTCAAATAAATATTGCAAGTACATGAAGAAAAAATTATCTTTTATATATAAAAATCAAACCCTTTAAAACAAGCCTCATCCTTCTCATAAAAGGATAACTATTTAGTTTCATTATTTTTATTGCTCAAATATAATCCTTTTCTTATGATTTCCTTGAAAAACATATTCTAAGAGATTTCAAAGATAAAAGAAAATGGATTATGTGAAGATTTAAAGGGAGACTCTCAAATACTTAAATCACGATAGAAGCCTTTTCTACAAAAGGGAACCCTTTTAATAATTTAACCCTACAAGGTTCGTAATAGAAACAAATCCAGGTATGTTTCCACCCATCACATTTATGACTAATCCTTTCCATTACAAGGAACATTCATTTTGAAAATTTCTTTAATAACTTTCTTATGTTTAGGATTTTGAATCACAAATATTCTTGTTAGGGTTATTAATCATTATATTGAATCTACCCTCATTATATTATCATTTGTTCATTTTTCTGAAACCATAATCTTTAGCGTTCACTATAAAACCCTAACCTCTTAATGATATGGGTATGTCAATGAAACCATAATATAATTAATGGTTTTTAATGAAGTATATAAATCCTATATTTTTAAGTTTAGGGTTTTAATATTTTCATGGAAGAAACCCTATTCTTTTAGGGTTTACTGTTATTATCTAACTCATGAACCGAAACCCTAGATATCTAAAAGTTTTGATAAATTATGGTTTATCGTATAATGAAACCCTATATATTTAGGGTTTGACAAATTAGGGTTTATGAGAAAAACCATGTAATATATATAGTGAGTTCATAGGAATGAAGTCCTATCCTAGAGAAAATTATTGTATATAACTTTGATGTGTTAATGTTTGTGTCTTGGGTATACCTAGTAAATATTGATTTGAAATGCATCCTAGATATGTATATGTGAGTATGCTAACCTAATTGTTGATAATCATGTTTTACTTTGCAAAATATATGGTATGTAAAACCTTAGTAGAGATTTATATTCTAGTATACGATGATATTGTTTGCTGATATGATTTAGTTTTCATAAAATCTCGGGTTTCTAAAAACCCTATTATAAGTCTGTCATGTAAAAGCATATTGTTGAAACCTTATATGCATAGTAATATGATTGGATTTTAATTGAATTATGGATACATAAGGCTTTTTTTCTCGAAGATGGAACCTACTGTTTTCGTAAAATCATGGTAGGTCTACCTTATATATATATATAAGTAATATTGAGGCCCTATATATAAGGAGACTGATATCTTAATTGATTTGCTCTAAACTCTAAGGTTTACAACAAAACTCTAGCTAGAGGTTGATGTATAACATGTAAAAGTTTTGTCTCTTGAACTTGATGAGGTTTAGGTATTTGATGTCTAACATCATGAATGAGTTGAGTGTATTAACATATATAACTCAATGCTTTTGTATATTTTTTTTTTGTTATACTTGCTATTAAAGTTTTGCATGTACATAATCTTCAATATGTTGAAGACGTTTGTAAAGATGACTTGATAATATTGGTAATCATGATGAATGATGATGACGATCAATGTGATCTTTATACCATAAAGATAGAAATAAACCCTTGAAAGAATGAATTTTCTCCAATATTATGAAGTCGTTGATTTCCCTATGTTAAGAAGGAGGTTGAATATAAGAAAGGGTATATCTCCCCAGTTGAGAGGGAGGGAATATTATGACAATGAATAATTTGAGTTAATAAAAAGTACTATAGATAAATGTTTCATGAATTTAGAAGATCTAAGTATGGTGATGCTGAAGAAATCAAAGGAAAAAAATTTCTCACAAATTTTATATGGATAAATTGATGATGAAAAGAACATTAGAATGATTGAAGACCCTGAAGGATTATGCTCATCTGTATATATCTTTTAATTTTTGTTATTGATTGGGGTTGTGTTTGTACATATATATCCCTACATAAGAATTTTGAACACTTTGAAATCATGCTTGGACAAATGGATATATCTGGTATAGTTTATAAGGAGAGGTGAAGCATATAATTGAAATATGTTTGGGAGGACATTTGGTCAGCCTATGCGTTGATGTATAGATCCTGAAGAGGGAGGGTGGAATTGGTCATGGAAATACAACCTTGGATATGAACCTAGATCCTTGGGTTCGTGGTATATTTTAAAACCCCTATGATGCCTAGAGTTGGATAAAGCTTGAGTCCCCTTAGTCCCACCGGGATGAATACTCTGGTAAAATATCTAATCCATAGCACAAAGTGTGCTAGAAATATTTGTAGTTCATATGTTTTTGAGATATTCCATGTACCTCTACATATGTAATTATAAATACCTCCCTAGTTAAGAGAGAGTGTTGAAGAATGAAACTAGTGTCAGTATCCATAATTATATTTAAGTCAAGATGTATTTCGTTTGTCAAAATAAATTTTTATTGTTTAATAATTTGACATAAGAAAGCATAGATTTCATGCTTGGGTCAATAATCAATAGATAAAATCACCCATTGAGTGTTGTAGGATTTTATTAAGTCAAAGTAAAAACATTTATGTAAACCCTTCTTGGGATCATTGTATTAAAGAAAGAAAATTATTTGAGTCATGTTAACTCCTCCACCATCAAGTCAACCTCATCAAGAGTCTACTAGTTAGGCTCCAACAAATTGAAAAGTCGGCTACTTTTATTATTCATTTTGGCTCAGTTGCAAGCATAAAAAACTATATAAATTTAGGTGAACTCGACCTGAAGAAAAGAATATTTCAATGGTCTGGAACACAAGAAATGAAGTGCATTATAGAAAAAATGAGCTAAAGTTAACTATAATCATAGACGCTAAAATTTTGTTGTCATTTCAGGACCAAAGTTATGAATAATTGCAAGACCAAAGTTTCTTTCTATGGCTGTAGGAGCTGAAGTTGTTTTATGGTTGAATAAGGGACAAAATCATTATTATTAAAGATCGGTTTTGGAAAAATACTACTTCACTGAAGTGCTGACTTGATGGGTGGAGAGAGGTTTAGGTCAAGATTATTGGTTGTTTCACTATGATTTAAATCTACCAAAGGAAGACTTCTTAACTGGGTTTTCCCATACCTAGGGTTTTTCCTTGGTTGTGTGCCTAAGTCTTGTGTCCTATTTTGTTTAGTCTTGATGATAGGAACAATATAAATTGGAATAAAGACTAATAATTGAATATCACAAGATAATGTCATAATAATAGAAATCAATTAAAGTAAAATTCTAAGTTACTACCCTAATGAATTTATCAACATGGTTTCAGATCTTGGTTTGTTGGCATAAGAGTGGTTAGAAGGTCTCAACAAGGAATGAGCTGAGGTGTGAACGTTTCCACAGTCAGATACATAATGTAGATTAGAGCTTTTGGAATCCTATGTAATATGGTTGAAGAGCTCGATGTTTCAGGTGAACACTTCACCCTTCTTCAGGATGAGGAAGCTGAGCGTAAGATAGTAATAGTGTAGACATTGAAAGTATAAATAATAATGAATTCTAGTCATTAAATTAAAAGAAGTTGATAGGATTCAAAATTAGTCGTTAGGGAGGAAATAAATTGTCATTCTAGGCATATCTACAAATAATTTACCCTTATGATTAGGCCGCAATCCTGAGAAATACAGTGAAGTAGTTTGAAGAATATAGAAACATTGTTCTTGAAGGTTGAAAGGCTAGAATAATAGTCCATTCAAGGAAAAATGCTTTGGTAGAAGGAGAAAAGTACTGAGTATAGGTATAAAGGTGTGAATTCATATCTATAATCTGAAAATTGTGTCACCTAAGGAATCCAAAAATATTTATAATTCTATGTATTTTTTATCAAGGAATAAAGAGACATTTGGAAGTTAAACATCTAGTAATAAAAATTACCTAGTGTTGAGTTGATTGGAGGCACTGTAAAGGGCCAACTTGAATCTACAATCACTTTATAAGAATCGATTCCTCTGTGGAATAGGACAAGGATCTGTGCACATAAGGAAAGGCTACGTATCATATAGTCCTAGCATAAAAGAAAAAGTATTCTTATAAAAGGAACCAAGATCGAACTAAATAGAAGCAATATTTAGATTATTTGAGGAAGTTACAGGAAACTAAAGGGTCACAATCATCTTCAAAAAATTCTTATATATATATCAAAATGAGTCCCTCTCTTTAACAAATTGTCGAATTTTGTTGTTGTTGCTCAATAACAAATCACAGTAAATAAGGAGCTATAATAGGTACCATTTGGCATTAATAATAGTTTCTCCTAGAAGGTAGTCGTTAATCTTAGCATATCCTAAAGTGATCAGTCTTGAAAGCATCATGGAACTCATATCTTGGAGAAATAAGGTAATTATTCTTGAGGTATTTATAATCACTTTTTCATATACAAGGTATAACTTAATTTGGCCTATAAATTTGAAATATTTGTATTCATTTTGAAGTTTTTCATATTATTAAGTATAGTTGTCACCTAAGTTCTAGAAATCCCTAACTAGTATTTGGAAACCCCAAAATCAATATCTAGAAAGATGACTTAGGTTTTGATCTAGAAATCCATAGTTCATAACCATGCATTGGTACTTGTATATTCTTGATATTTTTTGTCAAATAAATGTTGTAGGTACATGAAGAGAAACTGATCTTATATATATAAAAATAAAACCCTTGAAAATAAGCCTTCTCCTTCTCATAAAAGGTTAATTATTTAGCTTCATTATTATTCTTTCTCAAATATAATCCTTTTCCTATGTTTTCCTTGAAAACTATATTCTAAAATATTTTGCAGATAAAAGAAAAGGGATTGTGTGAAGATCCAGAGGGAGGCTCTCAAAGACTTAAGTCGTGATAGAATCATTTACTACAAAAGCGAGCACCTTTTAATAAGGTAACCCCACAAGGCTTGTAATAGGAACAACTCCAGGTATGTTTCAATCCATCAGATTTATGACTATTCCTCTCCATTACAAGGAACATTCATTTTTAAATTTCCTTACTAAATTTTTTATGTTTAGGATTTTGAATCACAAATATTCTTCTTAGGGTGATTAATCATTAGATTTAATCTACCCTCATTATATTACCATTTGTTCATTTTTTTGGAGCCCTAGTCTTTAGTGTTCACAACAAAACCCTAACATCTTAATGTTAGGGTATGAAAATGAAACCCTAATATACTTAACGAATGTTAATGAAGTCTAGAAATCCTATAATTTTGAAGTTTAGGGTTTTGATATTTTCACAGAATAAATCCTAGTCTTTTATATTTTACTGTTATTATCTAATTCATGAACTGAAACCCTAGATCTCTAAAAGTTTTGATAAATTGAGGTTTATCGTATAATGAAACCCTAGATATTTAGGGTTTGGTAAATTAGGTTTTATGGGAAAAAACCCTATAATATATATAGTGATTTAATTTGAATGAAACCCTAGGTATATATTTGTTTGATCGAAACCTGATCCTAAAGAAAATCGTTGTATCTAAATTTGATGTATTAATGTTGTTTCATCGGTTTACCTAGTAATTATTGATGTGAAATGCATCCTAGATATGTATATGTAAGTATGCAAGCCTAATTTTAGATACTAATGATTTAATTTGTAACATATAGGTTCTCAAAAACCTTAGTAGAGATTGAAATTCTAGGATATGATTGTATTGTTTCCTGATATGATTTAGTTTTGATAAAATCTAGGGTTTGCTAAAAACCCGAGTAAAAGTGTGTCATGTAAAAGAATATTGTTGAAAATTTAGATGCATAGTGATATGATTGGATTGTTATTGAATTACTGATATCTAAGGCTTTATTTCTCAAATATGGAATCTAGGGTTTGCATTAAATCATGGTCGAGTCTGTCTTATATCTGTAAAATTAATATTGAGGCCCTAGATATAATGAGAGAAATATGTTGATTGAGTTTCTCTAAATTCTAAGGTTTATAACAAAACGCTAGCTAGAGGTTGATGTCTATCATGTAAAAGGTTTTGTCTCTTGAACCTAACTAGGTTTAGCCATTTTATGTCTAAAAGCATGACTGTGTTGATTATATTAATGTCAGATGTTGAAGATGTTCGTAAAGATGAATTGATAATACTGGTAAGCATGAAAAATGATGATGTTGATAAATATGACCTTGATACCATAAAGAAATAAATAAAGCCTCGAAAGAATGAAATTTCTTTGATATTATGAAGTTATTGATTTACCTAGGTTAAGAGGGAGTCATAATAGAAAAAAGGGTTTATATCCTCGGTTGAGAGGGAGGGAATATTATGAAAGTGAATACTTTGACTGTGAATACTTTGAATTAATTAAAAGTACTACATATAAATGTTTCATGAAGTTAGAAGATCTGTGTATGGTGCTACTGAAGAAATGAAAGAAGAATAAATATTCTAACAAATTGTATACGGATAACTTGTTGATGAAAGTAGAATTAGAATGATTAAGGGCTCCGAAGTTTTGTTTTTACTTTTATATATTTTTGAAATTTTATTACTGATTGGGGTTTTGTTTGTATAGACAAACCTATCCACAAGAAGGTTGAACACTTTGGAAGCATTCTTGGACAAATTGATATATCTGGTTTAATTTTTAAGGAGAGGTGAAGCATCTAATGGTGAGATGCTTAGGAGGAAATTTTTTCGACCCATATGTTGATGTATAAATCCATAAGAGGGAGGGAAGAGTTTCTTATGGAGTTCTAACCTTGGATACACACCTAGATCCTCAGTTTGTGGTAGAGCTTAAAATCCTGATGGTAGCTGGAGTTGTCTAAATCTTGAGTCCCCTTATTCCCACCTGGATAGAATACCCTGGTCATGTATTTAGTTTGAAGCACTGAGTATTATGGAACTCTTCATAGTTCATATCATTTATAGATCTTCCATGTACCTCTATATATGTAATTATGAATACCTCCCTACTTAAGACAAAGTGTTGAAGAATGTAACTAGTTTCGGTCTTCAAAATTATATTTAAGTCATAATGTATTTCATTTGTTAAAATAAAATTTTATTGTTAAATAAACTGACTTATTAAAGCATGGGTTTCATGCTATGGTCAATAAATAATAGGTCAAAGCACTCACTGAGTGATGTACGATTTCGTTGAATCAAAGTTAAAATTAATTATGTAAACCTTTCTTGGGATCATTGTATTAAAGAGAGAAAAGTATTTGAGTCATGTTAACTCCACCACCATCAAGTCATCCTCTTCAAGAGTCTACTAGACGTCCTCCAAAAAATTGACAGGTCGACTACTCATATTATTCATGTCAAATCAATTACAAGAGGAAACAACTATATATACCTAGGTGAACTCGACCTAAAAAAGAGAATATTTTAGTGGTATGGGCTATAGACATTGAAGTGCATTACAAATAGAAAGGGCCAAATTTCTTTACAATTACAGGGGCCAATTTTTTTCTATCTTTGTAGGACCAAAGTTTGTTTCTAAGTTGCAGGAGTTGAAGTTTTTTTATGGTTGAAGGAGGGATGAGACTATCATTCTTAAATATTAGCTCTGGAAGAATAATACTTCACTAAAGAGATGACTTGATGGATGGAGAGAGGTTTAGGTAAATATTATTAGTTTTATCACTAGGATTTAAATCTATTGAAGGAAGAGTTCTTGAATGGGTTTTCCCCTACCTAGGGGTTTTTCCCTGGCCGTGTGTCTACATTTTGTGTCCTCCTTTTTTTATTGATTGGAATTAGTCTTGATCATAAGAAAACTATATATTAGAAGAAGAAGTAATAATTAGCTATCACAAGATGATATCATAATGAGAGAAATGAATTAACATACAATTCTAAGTTACTGTCGTGATGGATTTATCAAAATATCCTTCTAAAAATTTATTCAAAATATTATATTTACCAATATATTGTGGATCGTAATAGGAGATTTGAACCATTTCAGTACCCAAAAAAGGAAATAATCCAGTCAAAAAAATTCCAATGAAAATTGGATCTATGTCATTTATAATAATAGTTGGTGTTTTATGTATTATTTTGATTGTTTCCATGAATGTTTATACCACAATAATTTCTTTAAGAGGATGATAAAGAGTGGAAAAGTGGGCATACTTTTAATTCTATATACCACTACCATAATGATACTCTTTCCTTAAAATCTTTGTAAACGAGTAATGGTTCAAGGAGCCCTCGGATCTTGATATTATCTCCCTTATTTTGTTGTAATACCATGCATTCCAACACAAAATTAGACACACATGCTTTAATACCTTCGCAAAAGAATTTTTTCTTCATCCTATTGTATGTCTTCAATAACCCTGAATATCCTCCTATAGGCAAAGTGTGTAATTCATATAGGATCTTATGTTTGGGTTGAGAATTATTACATATGTATAAGTGGTATTGATACCATAACAAATAATTTTTTCATGTAATTTTTTTAATTACATTGGGGTACACCCATAGATATTAAATGTTCTCACACATATTATTCTCAAATTTTTGCAATTCTCTTCCCGCTTCTTACACCTAGTCAAATTGTGGAATGGAAATATCACATTCTAAATTATTTGTATCTTTCTCTTTCCTTCATATTGTATCTACCACAACATTTTTTTTTCCACTTTTACAGATAATTTCAAAGTCATCACCAAACATCTTTCTGACCCACTTTTGTTTCTCTTTTGAAGATAATTTTTTCTCCTCAAGTACTTCAGAATATCATGATTTGTTTTTAGTTTGTAGTGTCTTCCTATTAGATAAGAATGTATTTTCTTATTTACATGTAGTATATCCAACATTTATTTTTCATATATGGATTTGAGTAAGTTATTTCCTTTAAGTTCAATACTTTAAAAGGCAATGATATTGTTTCATTATGACTATATTTTTCCTAACATTCCTTTATCTATAGGGATAAAGCACATAGTTATTAAGTCGGTATTTCATTCTCATTATCCAATGCTTAATCATTTGACTCTTTATTTGTTCATATCATGATCAAATTGGTCATCCCAAGATCACCAAAGCTAGTATTCTTACAATATGAATATTTTTCCACTATTATCCATATTAATAATAAAAAATATTCAAAATATTCCCTATCTATTCCCATTTTAAAGAATAAATTGAAATATATATAATGAGAAAATATTTATGATTGTAAAGAAATTGATTTTATAGTATTGTCCACCCAAAAAAAAAAAATAGTTCATGAAATCATTTGCATAAGCGAGTAGATGATATGAACATCTAATCGTATTGAAGATCCAATAGATCATAGGATATAGATGCTTGAACATCTAATGAGCACAATTGCGAAGGTACAACTTGGTTTCCATTTTTCTAAATTTTTTCATGCTAATAGAGTTTATCAATTTCCTTGGTTTTCCTTGGATACCTCTAAGCTAAATTTCCTTTCCTTCAAAGAAACATATTATGAAAATATATTGGAAATTAAGGGACAATGTCCTAATTATTGTAACCATTAGACCCATCATACAACATTGGAGCCACCCATCTGGATCACAATCATGAAACTAACAAATAAATACACCCCATATTTAGCTTAATATTATGGCATCACCCTAAAGAGAATATGGTACTCCATATAAAATCCTCACTTTAAATTCTTGCGGTATATATATATATATGCAAAGCAATTACAAAGTTTTGTCAATTTGTAATTGATGGAGTTACGGGTGCTACCTTAATCGTTCAATACTATTACCACTTTCCTTTTGATATATCCTTCTATCTTGAGGGTTTATGGAGTACATATGTCAACTAATGCATGAAAAAATATTGTTGGAGTAGTCTCTTCTCACTCTATACCTTTTCAAGTTACCACTTCTTAATATTTTCCATCTTCACAGACTATGTAGAATACTTTCTTCTCACTACACATATTCCCTTTACTAAACATGTTGTCATGGTTTAAACATAGTGCCCTTTATCTTCTTCCATCCATTTGTTGAGGAGTCAACCTTGTGATTTTAGGAAAGGGGCCATGATTTTCTCTATAGTTATTAGTGACCAATTTTATAATGGCCATACTTTTACTTTCAACTTTCCTTCCTAGACAAAAATAATGATCTAGACATTTAGGCTCAAAGAGATGCACTTCAGGTTGGATGTTTTCCTTTAAATTTCCCATAAATAGGTATAACAAGTTATCCTTTGAAACATTATTTAATTTGATACTCAAATTTTGGAATCTTTGAATTTTCTTTGTAATTGGACCTTTGTGGTGAAGATTTAAAAATTGACTAAAGAATGTGTTTCTCTTAATATCACCATAATTTTTTATCAATTCCTCTGGAGAAATGGACCAAGATATAAAATAATCCTTTTTTAT
This sequence comes from Pinus albicaulis, assembly GCA_034641835.2. NCBI lineage: Eukaryota > Viridiplantae > Streptophyta > Pinopsida > Pinales > Pinaceae > Pinus > Pinus albicaulis. The sequence continues at coordinate 737,076,612 of CM076579.1, forward strand.
TTCACAATGCCATTGATACCATACATGTTGGTCTTGTTCTATAAACATGGGATGCAATATTTACCTTTTTTAAGGATGCCACTTGGTGTAGATCAAAGTATTACTCCATCTGAATATCCATGTTACAATATAATTACCAAAATAAATCTTCATATCAATATTCAAAATGTAGAAGTTTCTTGGTACTAACATGAAGCCCAGATGATGTGGATCTTGGATTGAAACTTCATGGTTACAGTTATGTGATTAAAAAAATTTTATTTCCAATTATGATATCATACTCGACATATGATATTGGCTCTAAATGGAATTCTTATCATTATGATAATGATTTCCTTGGATCTCTGGTCCCTCTTAGGAAGCCTCTCCAAGAGAATATTTTCAATGGAAATCATAGATTTTTGTATCTCTTCCTTATTTTCATTCATATTATTTTCCAATTCTCTTTTAATATTTTTTTGAGAGCTTGATAAGAACACCTTTTTTCAACATACTACCATCCATTTCATTAAATTTATTATATAATTGAGATAACCTAAATTCTAAGTGCTCCTATTCTTCATTAGTCAAGGATGGACCTTCAATAGATTTAATTAGTGAAGTAGCTTTATTTGGAGGCATGTTGGAAAATAATAATATTCCCCCTCTTTATTACAAAAAAAAGAGGATACTCTAATGAACAATTAGTCACTAGTAAGTTACATTCCTTAATTTGGATAATATTAGAATGGTTGAAACTTTAT